>BQNB010016378.1:5462-30462 GCA_026074375.1 Tanacetum coccineum
GCTTAAGGGCTTAAAAACAAGGAAAATGCTAAGTCTTTTTGGACTTAGGGTCGAAATAAGCTAGGGTCAAGGCTAAAATAAGCTGAGATGGGCTAAACTAATCTAAATAAGCTTAAAAGTCTAAAGGCTAGTTTTGGCTTAAAAATAAGCCAACAAATAAGCTCACCAAAGTCTGAAACTTTGAGGGCTTATCTAAGAGCTTATGAACTCTTAAAATAAGCCAAAAACTTGGGCTTAAGAACTCTTAATGGCTGAGAAAAATAAGCCTAAAGTCTCCCCTTTGCACCAGGGGAGCTTTAAGGCAAATCTCAATAAGCTGTCAAATAAGCTCTAAACAATAAAATAAGCTTAAACAGATTGAGTATTATAGCAAATGGGCTTGTGCACCAATTTTGGTCTTTTAAAAACCATTTTTACCTGCTGAATTTGTGTGGTGAAAAAGGTCTTTTGGTTTTTAGAAACTGTGACCAAAAGGCCTTGGTGGTTTTTGACTCACAAAGTCAAAAGACCAAAGCTTGTTTGGACAGCTCTTTTAGACACACAAAACACAAACTTTTTGATGCACAAACTCAAACCACAAGTGCTTAACTAAATAAGCACTTGTGGTGTTGTTAAAAATCTAACAGTTTCAAGGAGGGCTTATAAACCTTTGAAAAACAATTTTCCAACTAAAAAACTTTTAAAAACAGCTTTAAACTAGCTTAAAACTTAAGCTTAATCAAACCAATTTACCTCAACCCATGTTTAAACCTTTTTGACCCGTTTTTAAGGCTTATGCCAAACACCCCTTTACTTTAAAGCTGTCAAACCAAAGTGCACTTAAAATCTAATTAAAAGTTAAAACAGCTTAAACTTTTTATCTACTTCTACTTATATTAACCTACTTAAACTATTTTAACAATAAAAGTCCTAGCTTATTAAGAAAAATAAGCTAGTTTCTCAGCTAGCTTATTACACTAACTTGGCAGTTTTAAGTTTTAAACTGAGATTGCACATATTTTTTTCAATGAAAACTTAAAACATATAAATAACAAGTCTAAACAAATGAGTTTGCAAAGATTTGAACAGGAATTAAAAAGTAAATAAGCTAGTGCCTTAAGCTAAAAATTAAGTTAAATGAAAATTGAAAAATGAAACCTTGGATTTTTGTTGTCTCAGAACCAAGCCACTCTTGTAGAGTGAGTGGCTTAAAGAAATACACCTAAGTGGCTCCCTAGCCTCTATTCCCTGAGCTAAAAGCTCAATAAGCTAACATTAGCTTATTTCTTCATAAGCTTCCAAACTTGAAATCAAAAGAGCAATTATGAACTAAAATGAATTAAAAACAGTATTTAATAGCTTTTTTTTTTTGAGCTTTTAACCCTTTTGAAACTGAGTTGAGCTTATTAACAAGAATAAGCTCGAAATACAAATAGCTTTTGAGAGCTTATTGAGTAAAAATTAGCTTAATTTTTCATTAAACTAGAATACAAATGCATAAGAGACATTAACTTAAAAACACTTTAAACTACTTTTAAGATTAAACTAAAACGACATAAAAAACTAACTATTTTCCACAATGGCTTTACAAAGCTATTTATAGGAAAATTCGACTTGGTTCTTGTGTCTTCTCTTTCTTGTCTTGTGTTTCTTAGACACGACAAACCAAGTGTTTTAGTTTTTGTGAGAGTGTTCACAGCCTCTAATCTTAGCCCTTCAATCTTCAAAAATCCATCTTGGTCGTCGAAATAGGTCTTGGGAGGTGTGGGATTGCCAACTTGGCAATCTCACAGCTGGGAAAGTTAGTGGAGGAGGGGGGAGGTGAGTATCCATGGTGGTGGTGAAGGTCTACGGGGTAAAAATGGGTTAACAAACCCGTGATTGTGTTTGGGGGGAAAACAAGGCGGGAAAAACGGTTTAAGTTATAACAGAGTGTTGGTTTGAGAATTTGGCAAAAATGGTCCTTGAAGGTTATAACTTTCATTGCACCGTAGGTCCTTGTGGTTATATAACTTTTGGGGACTTGGCAAAACAAGTCCCCAAGAGTTATATAACTCTTTGCAAGATTCGTCCCTTTGGTGTACAAGTATGGGGACTTGGCAGTTTTGCCCCCCCACTTGTCACTTTGAGTATTTTGCACAATCAACCCTTGTCTCCATTTTTCTCTTTTCTCTTTTAAAAATACAAGTTTAGGGGTTTACAATTTCAGTCCCTAAACCTATATTTCTTTGTCTTTTGGCCTCGGTTTGAACTATTTGTTGACTTTGACTTTTGACCAGTTTTTGACTTTTCTGTTGACTTTTGACTTGATTGACTTTTCCGGCTTTGATTTGGCTTGTCTTTTGGGTCTTTTTCCATTTCCGAGTCCGATTTGTCGTTTTTGGCTTTGTTTTTTCGTCCTTTTTCTTAGTATCCTTTCCTGCACAACACAATTAGCAAAACCCAAAAGCATATATTTGGCATTTTAAGTCCGTTTTTGGTTATTTTAGCTCGTTTTTAAAGGTAAAAGGTATGTGTAATTAAGCACATACTAAGCCCCTGACGACTTAGGTTTCAAATATGAGATTGAAATAGCTAGCGGGCACTAGTAAAGATTGATAAGGTTTATTAAGGTTGCAACCCTAAAATGAGGATCATATCTTTGGTCTCGACTTAATACCACCCTTTTGACATGAGTGTTTTGAATGTGATTATAGGTATGGACTGGTTGTCTAATTTTAAAGCTGAAATAATTTGCCATAAAAAGGTAGTGAGGATACCACTACCGGATAGCAAGGTGTTTAGAGTAGTAGGAGAAAGACTGGATGAGAAAGCAAGATTGTTGAAGAGCGCTAAGCTAAGTGATAAAGAAACAAAGAGAGATTTTGTGGTTTGAGATTTTTCCTGAGGTATTTCCCGATGGATCTATCTGGATACAGTCTATTTCCGAAATTAAGTGTCGATTAGTAACCCTAACCATTATCTAGAGCAACGCTAGTAGCAAAGTCTCCTTATCCTTTGGCACATTCTGAATTAGATGAGTTATCGAGACAACTCAAGGAACTCCAATACAAAGGTTTCATTCGATCAAGTTCATCGCCTTAGGAAGCGCTGGTATTGTTCGTTAAAAAGAAGGATGGTTCCTTTAGGATGTGTATTGACTATAGAGAATTGAATAAGTTGACTGTTAAGAATTGTTATCCGCTACCTAGGATTGATGATCTATTTGACCAACTGCAAAGGTCGTAGTTTTTCTCTAAGATATATCTTAGGTCTGGATACCATCAGTTGAGAGTGCATGAGGATGACATTCCAAAGACTGCGTTTAGAACTCGTTATGGACATTTTGAGTTCACTATAATGCTCTTTGGTCTGACTGTAATGCCCTTTGGTCTGACTAATGCACCATCAATATTTATGGACTTGATGATAGTTTATAGGACCATACTTGATAAGTTTGTGATAGTGTTCATAGACGACATCTTAATCTACACTAGAGACTCAAGAGACATGTAAACACTTAAGGTTAGTCTTGGAACTGCTCAAAAAGGAGAAACTGTATGCTAAGTTTTCTAAGTGTGAATCTGGCTAAGAGAAGTGTAGTTTCTTGGGCATGTGATAAATGGTAATGGGATTCATGTGGACCCTAGTAAGATTGAAGCTGTTAAGAATTGGAAAGCCCCTAGAACTCCGACTGAGGTTCGTTCGTTCTTAGGATTGGCTGGGTATTACCGTAGGTTCATTGAGAACTTTTATAAGATAGCTAAGTCTCTTACTATCTTGACTTAGAAAAGTAAGACTTTTGATTAGGGTAAGGAACAAGAATTGGCATTTCAGACCTTGAAGGATAAGTTGTGTAATGCCACTGTTCTAGCTCTCCCTGATGGATTAAATATTTTGTAAGTATAATGTGATGCTCAGGGATAGGACTATGCCGTGGGTTAATGCAGAAGTATAGTGATAGCCTATGCTCTAGGCCAATTGAAAATTCATGAGAAATAGTATACTCACCGCATGATTTAGAGTTGGGGTGGCGTTGTTTTTAGCACTTAAGATCTGGAGACATTATCCTGATGGGAACAAAGGATTGTCTTCTTAACCGGATCATAAGAGTCTTCAACATATCTTTAGTCAAAAATAGTTGAATATGCGACAGCGTCACTGGATAGAGTTGTTTAGTGGTAAGGAGAATGTGGTGGCTGATGCCCTAAGTAGGAAAGATAGAGTAAAGCCTAAGAGAGTTAGAGCTATAATATGATCCTTCAGGTCACGTAATCAAATAAAGGATACTGACGGCGTTCAAAGGGGATTGGTTGAATCTGCTAGATTGCAGAAAGGTTTGGATGAGATGATTGAACTTAGGAATGATGGAGCGTTGTATTACCTGGATCAAATATGAGTGCCTTTGAAGGGTGATGTGAGAACCATGATAATAGACGAAGCCCATAAGTCAAAGTACTCTGTACACCCATGAGCCTATAAGATGTATTATGATTTGAGAGATAGGTATTGGTGGCCTGGAATGAAAAAGGATATAGCTGAGTATGTTAGTAGGTGATTCACTGTGTATCGAATAAGGTTACGGCTTGAGCATCAAAGGCTATCTAGCCTGCTTCCAAGTAAAAAAAACTACCTGAGATTCCCATAATGGAAATGGGTAAAAGGGATAGCGATGGATTTTGTTGACTAAAGTTGCCTAGGAACCATAGTAGGCATGACACAAATATGGGTACATATGGACCTATGAGAACTAAGTCAACGTCAACTTTCCCAACTATGCGTGAGATTAATAAGATGGGAAAGTTTGGCTAGTTTGTATTTGAATGATATAGGTTCTAACATGGTGTGCTGATCATCGATTATAACGATCGTTATAGTCGTTCCCATCAAGGTTTTTGGCATTCAATGAAATGAGGCATAGGAACTTTCCGCTAGATTGAGTAAAAAACGGGCTTATCACCCTCAGACCGATGGTCAGAGTGAGCGTACTATTTAGACTTTGGAAGACATGCTTAGAGCGTGCGTCCTAGACTTCAGGGAAGTTGGGATGTTCATCTTCCATTAGTTGAGTTTTCGTATAACAATAGTTATCATTCTAGTGTGAGATTGCCTGTTTGAGCATTGTTGGTAGAAGTGTCGTTCCTCTATTTTGTTGCTGGGGTTGGAGAAGGGTCAGTTGATAGGACCCAGCGTTAGTGCAAGAGAACGACTGAGAAGGAATCTCACTGATTAAGGTATAGACTTATGGCTGTTACGTGATCGTCAGAAAAGTTATGCCGATAAGAGGAGGAAGCCTCTAGAATTTAGTATAGGTGATTATGTCTTGCTCAAAGTGTCGCCTTAGAAAGTTTATTTTGGGGGGTTTGGGGGGTAACGCTTTTTGGGAAGAAAGGGAAGTTTAGGCACCTAGGTTTGTTTGACCATTTGAAATTATTGAGAAAGTAGGAGGTCCCGTGTCCTATCGGTTAGATTTGCCATGGGAGTTGAATGATGTTCCTGACACGTTCCACGCTGTCGAACCTTAAGAAATGTTTAAGCTGATCCAACACTAAGTGCCATTGGATGAGAATCCAAGTTATGCTAATTAAATTTGTGGAAGAGCCTGTAGACATTTTTGGAAAGAGAGTTTTAAGAAAGTTGAAGAGTATAAGGATTGCAGCAGTCAATGGTTCGGTGAAATCCGAAACGTGGTCCTGAATTCACGTGGGAACGTGAAAATCAGATGAAATTGAAGTATCCGCATTAGGTTAGATTATGTAAATTGTGGAATTTGAATTTCTGGACGAAATTCTTTTAAAGGGGGATAAGAATCGATAACCTTTGCTCTTTTGTGTTCATGAATATTTCAGTTAATAGTCCTTTGACCTTTTGACTTTGTCAAGTTTATTCAGATTTTGTACCGTGTTGACGGTGGTGATTTTATAAGATATGTGATGATTTGAGATTTATTGTGATTAATAATCCTTTTCGAAAGGTATTATTATGTTATGTGTATTCCGGGTGGTTTGACCTGTGAATTTTGAGAAATGCCGAAAAAACGAGTCCGACATGTCCGTTAATGTCCAAATTAATATTTGAAGGGTTTAAAGTGTAAATATGGCAAGTGAATACTCTAAGTTAATGGAAAGTATTTTTAGGTGAATAAAAATGCTTTTTAACTTTGAGGTAAATGTTACGGTTGAGTTTTACAAGCTTTTAAGTGATTTCGACACAAAAAGAAAGACCCGACACCCCCTTAGGATGCTAGTCGGTCAAGAAGTCAAGGGAGGGAACAAGAAGACTAGTTTTTAGCATGTTTGTCTAAAATGTGTACACTTATATGCTTAACATCTAAGCATTTCTCACATAGTTCATCTTTACAAAAATATATCCTCTCTTCCTCTCCCTTGTGGTTCGTCCGAGTTTATAGTATTCTAAACACACACACAATGAATAATATTTTTGAAATTTGATCAAGAAAACATGAAGACCATCAAAATTTGGGGTTTGATTCTATGTGTTTGGTTATTCATTTAAAACAACGTTTTAGGGTGTCCGGATTCGTGTCAAATCTATACAAATTTGAAGATTTTTTGTATAGTTTCAAATTTATAATTATGTTTGTCCTTTTTGGGTTTATCTTGATGCATAGATGTTAGTTGTACAAGTTGATCGTTGTGAAAATCGATTTTTAAAAGCGAAACGAATAAAAGAGTGCGCTTGGTTCATGAATAGTGAAAAAGAAAATAAGGGTTTTTGTAGTTTTGATATGGATTAGAATCCTCTCAAGTTGAGTCAAACATGATACATCATGTTCACCAATCACAAATAAGTTAAATGAATAAACATTATCTTTTAATAAAATTCAAGGGCCCACTTCTTTATCTTCACTCACAACAAACTTAACTTTCCTAATCATGTTTGACTACAACTTTAGAGGATCTTTTTCCTTTTGATATTGTGGTCGTGATGGTTAAATAATATATGATGCTAGAATGCTTATTTTTTATAGTAGCTTGTATACCTTATTCAGGCTTATTTTTAAGCTATTTCCTGTGGCTTATATGGGCTTAATCCATCGGGGTACTTTCTCAAAATCCACTAGGAAGTGAATTTATTATTTTTGTGTTTATTTGGGCATATGTTGTGGACTATTTTGAGGCTTATGGTAGTAACCAATTGCGATACGTAGCTTAATAGCATATTTTAAAGCTTGAATATAACGTATTTTTGGAGTTATTAGGGACTCACGACCCAATAAGTCATTGAGCCGTTGGCTTAAACGGGAGTGCTTAATGTAAGTCCCGTATTATTTCTACCATATAAGTATATACTTATGGATATGTAAATGGGACCATTGGATTTTGGACATAAATAATATTTTGTACTTATAAATGTCCTAATGGATCCTTTTGGCCTTGAGCCAATAAGAGATATGTGGTCATTTGAGAGTTTTTGGTGACTTTTTGAAAGCGAAATGTAGATTTAGCGAAGTGATATTATCTTAATTTAGGAAAAACGTTTGGGTGAACGATAAAGTTTAAGATTTTGGAATTTTTTGGTCGAAAAGGTCGAATGTAAAAGTGTTTAGAAATTAGGTTTGAACCATGGAAAAACGTTGTAAACACCGTACTTCTGGTCATGTCAAATTTCGAAAAAAGTGTTATACTTTAGAAATTGTTACTTAAAACATATTTTTGAATATTTAAATACAAAAAAAAATTATTTTTTATTATTTTATTTTAATTAATAAATTCATTAAAAGACAAAAAAATATAATTTTTCTCGAAACTTTCCTAAGGTGTTTGTTGTGATTAAACATGTCGTTTTCAATCAAGGAACGATTATTTTGAAGTGATTAAGGTGTACCGAATAGACTTGTCGAGATATATTTATAATTAATAATTATAAATATTTATTATATTACTTATCTATTTACGCTAAATAGTATAAGTATGTATTATCGGAGAATGAGATTGATAATGAATGTGTAGATAATTTCGTCAACCATCACACCACTAAAACTGTTTTGGGTAATTGTACAACGCGTCTAAACTCTATACATCAAACGTGAAATTGTTTTGGGAAGTGATTGGTGATTAAAATAAGACATTAACTGACTAGGTCATGTGGCGGCGCGTTGCATTTGCTTGTGTAGTAGAAATGTTTTTTGCTAAAGGCTTGCTTACGGTGAGTTCTCGTATCTTCACTTTTACTTTTACTATCCGTTTGGGAAAATGGATACTCAAAATGTTTTTTTGAAATGTTTTTGAATTGATCTGTGCGAAACGTGTGTTGTTTTTGGGACAAGATAAGTGCTTATGACTGTTATGTTAATAATTTACTGTGTTGATTTACTTGCTATGTACTGTTGTTTGGCATGGCAAATTTCTGTGTGGTACTTGTAGTACTGTGTTTGGCATACAAGGGTTTAGTGTGTACTGCAACTACTCTCAAGTGGTTTAGGCATGCAAGGTTACTGTGTGGTACGCCTAATATAGTGCACCACCCTCTGTAGGCCCTTTAGTACGTTAGTGATTTTGGAGTTGTGCTAACTCCGTATTATTATTGGATGTTTGATATATGAACTAGCGGGATGCTATGTATTGATTGTTACATATAATTCACTGTCATAATATGCACTATTAGTCACTTTTTGAAATATTGCGACCTCTTTGGGTTTAAGGTCACACCTAACGTGATCACCAACATTATTGTTAACGATTTTTCGAGTACATTTTCAGGAAGTAAAAGAAATAGTTTGTGATTAATAGCCGACTTATAAGTATTCCCGTGTGAAAATCATTTGAAGTCGTACTTGCTTGTTGTTTGATTTAGTATTTTGGAATTTTGGATTAAGTTTGGTTATGGTCCCCTGCGAGGGCATATGAATAAATGTAAGAGATTTGTGGATTTTAGTTGCGATTTGGGACATCACTTGAGTTTGTTCAAGGTTGATGGTCTTCATAGCACTTGGAGTTTGTGCAATGTAGTTTTCTCTATTTTTGTACCTTGTGTTATGATTGATCATTATGTTGCATTCCCGAGTTTCCGCCATTGTCGGGGTGTGAGATCAGCGGCGGCGACAACTTTTTTAGGCGACTCAACGGCTACTGTAACAAAAAATAGTCATAAATTTTATAAATATCTAGATCTACAAATTAATACTTGGAAGCACCTTTTTGACGTGGAGTTTTCTGTAGCGGTGTCAGTTCCGGTATCGGTTCCGGTGATGGCGACATCAACTTTCCGGCGAGACAACGGCAGTTTTATCAACTAAATTAAAACCAATATAAATTTATCTCAGATCTAAATTAAAAGAATAACATTCGTGCAGACCCGGTTAAAGGACCACACAAAACAAACCCAAAAACCGACAAAAAACACAAAAAACGCCACCAATGCCACTAATACACCATGAAACCACCAAAACTCAAACACCAATAATAGATAGGGTGGTGTTGGTGGCGGATTCTACTGATGGTGACGGCGACGGATCTGCTGGCGGTTAGGGTTTATGTGTGGGGGGTTAAGATGAAAAAAATGGTTTGTATGAGAGAGAGAGAGAGAGGAGAGAATGGAGAAAGAAGTTTTTGTAATCTTCGTTTGTGTGTTTTGTGTTACATCGTATTTAAATATGGCATGGTACTGTTACTATGATGATGATGATGTTTTAAAGGTGCTATAATATTTTTAATTGGAGTTATTACTATAATAATGAACTGTTACAAAAATTTAAATGATATGTTACAAGTTTTTAAATGAGATGTATAAACATGAAGTATAATGGGCTCTATGAATATTAGAGGTGTTACAAGTATAACAATTGAATACATTTTATTTCCGTAATGTAACTTCTATTCACTTGTATGTATTATTTCATAGCAAAAGACAAATCTTTTTTTAATAAGCAATGTTTTCAAGATTCCATGTATTAAAATTTTCAACATTTCTTATTTTAGTAGTTTTTTAACTTTCAAGAGAATTTTAAATTCTCTTTATAAGTAGTATAGATATTATTACTAGCAGGGTACCCGCGCGATGCAACGACAGGTACCCTGTGATTAACCGGATAAAAACAAAAAGAAAATGATCCCGGTTAGGCTTGATTCACTCATTTTTATAAGTTTTGGCTGGTTCAATTCGGTTCGTTTTCAGACGGCTTTTATTTGCTAGCCGAACCGGTGACCAATCATGTTCCCGATTGAACCTGTTGGTCAGATTCGGTTTTTAAACTATATGTATCAACATATAAATTGTATGAAGCTTTGTGTGTTTTATTAGTTTGTACAGCGCATATAATGACATGTACTTTTCATTTTATGGGTGTTTTAAAAATAATATTAATTAGTGTATTTAATGGATTAAGGAGTGTGTTAGGATATCATTTCATCACCTCAAACACAAAAAATAAGAAAATAGATTTTAGAGAGAGAAAGTAAAAAACAAAGAAAATGGTTACTTGTTCATAAAAGAAAAATGAGAAGCAACACCCTCTCCACACTTGGAGAGGGCTTTAATACTACAGAGAAAGGACTATCTTGTGGGCTTTGAGTTGGCCGGTTCATAGAACAAATGGTTTATCCGACAAACTAGGCCAATAGCTTAACTAATTCCGTAAACTAACTTTTTCTTATACAAAGCTCAGGAATATTTAATGACCATCACATTAATAAATACAACGGCTAACAAATCTCTCCCCTAAGGGTGGACATTCAATTGTGGATCCTTCCTTGTGACGTCTGAGTCTTGGAGCCTTGTATTCTTGGAATTTCCTTTTGAAGTTCCATTTGCATGCTTGTGATCTTGGATCATGATCTTTAACTTGATATTCTTTGACCAAATACTTATATCGTGGTCTTTGGCCTTGATTTTCTTGACTACTGAGATCTCTAAATCTTTATCCTTGAATCTTTATGCCACCTTGCGATCTTGTGTCTCCACCCTCATGCTCATTGCCTTGAAAGCTTGCTAACAATCTCCTCACATTTTTCTTTTAACAGAAATGAATTACTTGTACCACAAAATGTTCTTATAGAGGAAGTGCTTGTTCATCAGAGATTGCGGAAGACTTGAAATTTGAGCTTTCATCATGTATTAGTCTTTGTGGTTTGAGCATGAGGTCTTGAATCTTGACTCGTCATGGGCTAGAAGCTGCTACTGTCAGGAAAACCTGCAAGTATAGGTTAGAGATAAACATATATGGACGAAAATGTCTTTGTTATTTCGTCGAATATGGTTGCAATAACCACGGTTCCCCGTTAATCAGTATAAATACTGCCTGTGATCAGGTAGAATTCAAAATAATCTCCTTGACAGGGTTTCGCAGCTGCACTAGCCTTCTCAGTTACCGGAGCGTCTCAAAGCAGACAACACGGTAAGAGTGGAATCAATAGTTACTATCTTTCTCTGATTGAGTCCATCAATTCATTTTACTGGAACAGTTTTGGATTCATGATAGAATCGAGCAACCACATCGTTTCTTTTCCAGTTGACACAAGTTTGATTCATATAGAAATCCTCGCAAGTACCTACCAAGAGCTTGTTTGATGTGTTCATCAAGGAGGATTTCCATTCATCACTGTGAATACTAAAGAGTGTCACTCTAAATGTTCTGGCAATTACCACAAGGATAATGCTCAGGACTTAATTATACAAAATTGTTGTAATAATGATGTACAACTTTTGTATATTGGAATTTGTGTCCTATTGAGATTTTGATGGATCTCGTTGGCTCTAGACTCTATAAGTGCACTTTTGTTATTTGGTGATCGGAGGCTGGAGCGGACTGCCACCTTTTCAATATCAACGATCTCGGAATGAGAAAGCCGATAGAAATTTGTTGATCTTCGTGAGAAATGAAACAGAAATATTTTGATAGATGTCTGAGTGCTAAGGATGTTGTGCATTGCAACACTGGGTCCATGATGACTTGTCCTTCAATATCGGAATCATTCTTTGTGATTACCGATAGATAATGCCATGACCCGTTTCTTCTGCCTAAGGTTGTCATTGAGGGCTTCTTTCTTTTTAACCCCTTTATCTTACAAATCTTTTTCATTCTCACCCCACTCAGTGCTTACCGAGACTTCATGACTAGTACCTTGTTGGGTTTGTTCCAGCACTAGCTCCATCTCAGTCGGCACTATTCCCTTATTCTCACTTTACTCCTTTTTTCAATCATACCTAGGACTTCTACTCTATCTAATGGAGTGTTCCTGGGTAGATCCCTCCGGTTCTGGCTGGATCATGGAACGAATATACCTAACCTTAACCGCCTTATAACTCCTTGAGAAAATAACAGTTGGTCGGTCTTTGAGATATTGCCATGAAGATCCATAAAACCATTTGATGAAAAATCAATCAACGTGTCTGAGAAATCATTTGAGACACATTGAGTGTTTCCAGAGTTACCAAAAAGCTCCCCCTACACATATGCACCATATTATGAAAGAGTTTAGCACATGCGAGGTTTTGGAACGCACTTATAGATTGAAGATCGTATCCATTATTAATCCGTATTGATCACATTTTAATCACTATTCTCCCCCTCAAAAATTGCATATGTGTTTACAATTTTTGACAATTAGTGAATTAAAAACAAGTTAATGTCCGGAATTCACATGAGCCTAACAAAGTCTGGGGAGAACAGGAGTGCATGCAGAATGAATCATATTTTATACTAAATCCCCTCAATTAGTAGAAGAGATTGAAACTTGGAGTGGAGTTTGTTGAGCACACAATATTGAAAGAATTTGAAAATTTTCTTTTGAGAATATCTCTGAAAAATTGTGCTCAAACAAAAAAAATATGTGAGATATATCTTATTTACCATCATTTTCCTTAAAACTTCTCTTGAGCATTCAAAACTTTGAATGTTTATATGACATTGCTCAAGACCGAGAAGATATGAGCTTCCCGTTGTTTAGGATAAATGTACATAAATGAACATTTTCCTTTCTTTGGAGACCGAGTCCTAAGCTGACATTTACTTAGAAGTCGTAGAGAAAAAATGAAAGGACATGTTTTGAAAGCATTTTGTAAAAACTCTTCGCTCGAACTCATTTTATTCACTCTTTGTTAATATGAATTCAACATTTCTAGGTGCGCAATGTTATCCGAATGTCGAGAGACATGTCGTAGAAGATTATTTAGTATTTTTCTTTTCAAAATATTTTAAAAGAATCAAAAGAAAAGAAAGATCCAAAATATTTACAAACAAGTTTCCATTAGCAAAGATAGTTGTTGCCAGAGTTGAAGTAGATGAAGTTGAATCTTGTTGTTGTTGTCGTTTATCGAATGCATCAGTAGTAGTAACAGCGAAAGACTTTGAAACAACTTGATTTTCTCCATTTGAATAATTCGTCGAACAAATGACCGAATAGACTTCCCAACTCTATCACTGACGTCATGACTATCAAATTTGCTGAAGTGAAAACGAGAAGATTTCTCTTCTTTTTAAGGTAAAGCGCACTGAAGCGTACACTCCCCTTTTTCTTTGAAGAACGGGTTGCAATTTGACATTTGATTACAAGCCATTGACTTGAGCTAACAAACTTTGAATGTTTTGATACTAGCTCAAGACCGAAAAGATTTCTCTTTTCGTTGTTAAGGATAAACGCACTGATACGTACATTTTCCTTTTCTTTGAAGAACGGGTTATTATCTGACATTTAATAATAAACCATTGACTTGAAAATTAGAGAACAACAATCGGATAGATCGAAGTATGCTGTTTCCGTAGTCTTGATAACCTGCCAAGAAGAGAAGTGGAATTCGAAAACCCTTTGCTTGAAGGTTTCGAGGGATTAGAAGTACTTGCATTGTCACACACAGATTTATCAGATTTATTCTCGGTGTTACTGGATGCAGTTAATTTTCCACACATGGCAAAAATTCTTCCAGTTGGAACCCACCTAAGACAATTTCCTGGTTTCTAGGCCTAGATAAACCAACCTTCCTGGGACCCTAACTTCCTTTGATTCCTGACATTTTGCCTATGTTTCTTAATCGATTTTCAAGTTTGTGAGACATTGGCACTTTGGTTATCAGCACGAGAATTCATGTCATTCACATAATTAAGGCAAAGCAGCAACATGATTGCCAGTAACAAAACATTGCTTACACATACACAAACAACTTCTGATTTAGCTTTCTAACGCATAAAGCAAGCTTAATGTTATTACATTCAGATGACGTATGCTTCTGAGTCTTGGGAATTAGAGAATTCCTATGGTTTTCTTCTAATTTTTCAAAGTTATTCGAGAGGCAACAACTTTTAGACTTGGAGTGAACCCTAGCAGGCTGTAGACTTATAGTCTTAGCAGTGTTGTTTACTCTTGTAGGAGAAAAACCACTTGAGTTAGAGTTAGCTTGTTGCCTATGGGTGACATTTGGTTGCGAAGCAGTGATTGGTTTTGTCCTAACGCTTGATTTAACAGGTTTGTTAGGGACAACATTATCTACCCTAGAGGTCTTAGAATGATTAGTCCTAAAGATTCTAGAGGCAATCACCTTAACAGTTTGCACACCTTTTGATTCTCTAGGTGGAAGGTTTCCGAGTTTAAGTGACTGGTTGACAAAGCATTCTCCTGTATCAGACTTTGGGAAGAACCGAGGATTTTGAAAAGGATTTTTTTGACAGAATAAAGTTTTGGGTTTAAAGATGAGGGGGGGAATTTTAAGGGGTGGGGTTTTTCCAAGATTGATTGCTTTGATAACATAGTATAGTTTTCTCGTACCTTTGTGTGCCTTTATTCGTTCAGAAACCTTATCAAATAAATGGGCTCTTAGCTTAGCATTGTCATAGATGGTGTCATACAATTGTTTTTGCAAAGAGTCAATTATTGAATTTGTTAGCCTCAATTTATTGAGTCAAACAAGGAAGCTCGGTCACTCTACGATGGAGCTTCGGTCTTTAATGAGTTAATGTTGTAACAGGATAATATCGGGAATCGGGCTCGATAGCTAATCTAATATTGTAAATTTTATGGTTAATTTCCAACAAAACCCGAGCCCGGGTCCTAGTTAAATATCCCGCGCGTCACATTAAATGTGTAGGGGTATATATATATATTTAGATATTTTCTAAATATCTAAATATATATAGATATTTTCTTTTAGAAAATATCTAGTTTTATTATTTTCAATATATCTAATTTCATTAATCTAAATCTTTTTTCTCTCAACTCTCTCATCTCTCTCTCTCATTTCGTCTCTCTCTCTCTCTAGTTTCTTTGATTCGTGGTTCGGGTTGTGTTATGAAGTGTTAAATCGGGTTCCTACAATTGGTATCAATCGCCTCGGGTGGATAGCGTGGTTTTTTTTGGTGTGGTAAGCATATTGAATTCGGCAGCTAGGTTGATTCATCACTCGGCATAAATATTTTTTCGTGGCTCAGTTTGTTGTTGGAAAATCTCTCGGCTTCATTGGGTAAATAACTTTCGGTGAAAAGAAGAGAGAATGAAAAAGTGGTAAAAAAACGTACCACGATCGAACGAGAGAAACTAGAACATCCGAACGAGCGGTAAAAAGTTGTAACGATCGAAACAGTGGAAAATCGCTTGGATTCGAACGAGTGAAAAAATGCGTGATCGAAACGAACGCTGATCGAACGAGCGTAGATCGAAAGAGCGTGATTCGACACTATCGGTTCGAAAAGAGAAAGTAAAAGGAATGTAAAAAAAGCTGCAAGAAAAAAAAGAAAAAAGAAATATAGAAAAAAAACGAAAACGTGACGAACGAGCGTGAACGAACGAGCATGATCGAACAGCTTGATCGAACGAGCCGTCGATCGAACGAGCGGATCGTAACGAGCGATCGAACGAGCGGGATCGAACAAAAGAGTGATCCAAACGAGCGGCATCGAAACATGCAAATTTTTTTGACCGAACGAAATTTTTTTTAGAAAATTTGTGTGAAGAAAAGTGTTTCAGTAAAACAGGCATAACTTTTGATCCGTAAGTCCGTTTTAGGCCCGTGACCTCTCAAATCGAAAAGAAAAACGAGACGGATCACGCTATAACCACCCTTTAGCTGGTTAAGGATTTGTTCAAGGCCCAAAAACCATCGATTTCTATGATTTATTGCCACTTTTTCAGTTTGTTTTTTGATATTTTGTAGGGGCCGCTGATTCCAGCATCAAATCATTCAACTGTTTTCTATGATTTTGTAAAATCCCGTAATTTCATTTATTCCTGGCGGTTTATAATCATAGACGGTAAAATTCCGTGAACGTGCCATTGCGGTTACAACCAACACCACAACTTAAATCACATCATATCCAGCGTTAAGATCCAACAAAATCTTTCACACTCATAATACATAACTATTCATTGAACAGTCCATATCTATCCCAGTTTAACACCATCCCCGCTCACCCATAGATAGCCAAATGCATAACAATTATTAATGGCACGGCTGTTTTCAAAAGAGCGGGTCCACCGATGCTTGACCAGGAAGAAATTCACCGTGCCTTCGCCATATGTTCTACGATATTCTTGACACCTAAATCGAATGGTGAATATCTGAGGAAGTGCATCTTTGAAGGTCCATATATGCCTACAAACGTACTCATTGCAGCAGTTGAAGCAGCAGAGAACATGTCTACCATACTGCACACAGAAGAAGCTGAGACAATACACCAACATTACAGCAAAACAAACTTACTTTCTAGCTGAAAAGGAAGCTATTTTCTTGATTTTGACTGGTATTGGGGATGAAATTTACTCAACTGTTGATGCATGCAACACATCTAAGGAGATGTGGACCGCCATTGAAAGGCTACAACAAGGGGAATCGTTGAATGTACAAGATGTAAAGACCAATCTATTTTGGGAATTTGGGAAATTTACTTCTCGAGATGGAGAATCCATGGAGTCTTATTACTCCCGGTTTTACAAACTGATGAATGAGTTGACAAGGAACAACTTGCAAGTGTCACCAATGCAAGTGAATGTTCAATTTCTTCAACAACTTCAACCCGAATGGTCAAGATTTGTGACGGTTGTCAAGCAGAGACAGGAAATAGACACAGTCTCATATCACAAGCTGTTTGACGTTCTGAAGCAGTTTCAAAATGAAGTTAATGATATCCGTTCTGAAAGATTAGCTAGAAGTGCAAATCCATTAGCACTTCTTGCGGCTGCTCAACCAGATTCAGATAACTACTATCAGGCACCAAAACCTCAACGATCGTATGCACCATCATACAAGCAATCTTCTTCCACACGATCAAGTGCAACTACCAGACAAAAAGGCAAAGAGATCGCCAAACCAGTTACTCCTCAATCTGAGTCCGTTTCTGATGAAGACAGTGATCCAGAACAAGCTCAGAGGGATAAGGATATGCAAAAGAACTTGGCACTCCTTGCTAAGTATTTTAAGAAGCTGTACAAACCTACCAACAACAACCTTCGAACTTCTTCAAACTCCAGGAACAAGACTGAAGATACTACACCAAGGTATAACAACGACAGTCAGTCAAGGCAGTTTGGGAATCAAAGGCATGATAGTTGCTGGAGGTAGGAAAACATTGAAGTCCGATAGTGGCAAAAAGACGGGATACAGTGCTTTAACTGCAAGGGATTTGGACACTATGCCAGGGAATGCAGGAAGCCAAAGCGGGTTAAAGACTACGTGCGAATCACAAGGTGAGAAGGAAGAATAAGTGTCAAACAAGCTGAACAAGAGTTCCACTTAAAGCTTAGGCAAGCTGATTGGCCTAGTAAGAACGTATAAGAGATGATGAACAGAATTGGAAGCACATTACAGATACCAGGCAAAGATTCAGGATGTCTCACCTTCGGAATCAAGTTCTACTATGATACGACCATTGGAAACAGTACAAAACCATGACGAAAATGTATGTGTTTGCCAATAGTGAGGACGACATCTGTAGCACCCTTAATCCATTAACGACACATATGTTTTGGAGAATCTAGATAAGCAATGTCATTCCCTGATGTCATTCAAATATATGTACTAATGTAATCAGGATGATCAATAATGCGGCTGAATTAGTTGATGACGTGCTGCTCTTGCTAATATAATTGCTAATTTGACTCTTTACCAATGGAGGAAAACAAAACGATTTTAAAGCAATTAAAGAAAGCAAACGCATCATTGACTCAAGAACTGAAGGAGTGCAAAACTAACCTTGATGAGACTAGTAGGGCTCTGAGTGAGGCTACTAGCAGTCGGGATAGTTCTCTGATTGCACTTCAGACCAAACAGACTGAGCTTGAGAAGTACACGGCCCTTAATGACCTAACGAGTGATTATAAAATACTTCAAACAAAGTTAAATTGACACTCAGGACTATTAGCTATTAAAAACATTGACATAAAAGAGGTTTAAAACTAAAACCTATGAAATTTCAGTTTCAATCAGAACAAACTATGAGCTAGTCACAAAGAGTTTTTGTTAAATAGTATCACAATTTTTGAAGGTCAACTCAAAAGAAAACAAAAGGTTAATTTCGGATTTAAAGGTTAAGGAAGGAAAAGACATTGACACGATGATTGAGATGGAGAAACAGTTAAAGTTTTTAAATGAAAATCTTTATAAACGCAATCATTCTATTCAGAAAACCATTTCACATGTTAGCACCCAAATGCGCAACGTATCATGGTAGATCAACCTTTGCTAATCCAAAGTACTGCAAGAAAGCTCAATCTAATAAGCCCTGTTTGTATGAGATCCCATATGATACTTCTGATCCTGCAAACAGATTTGCCCCCGATGGGGAAGACACAGTGACTCTTGAAAAGGAGAGTAGATCAAAAATGATACAAGACCAAAGTGAAACCATATCATTACACCTATCAAACAGTCTTATAGAAACTTTCAAACCATCACCATACCAACAAAGCCTATCTTGATCAGTTGGAACGCGCTAAATAAGTTAGGAAAGACAATGTGGAGAAAAACGTTTGTTAGGACAAAACCAAACAATGCTAAAAACAATGGCTTTCTGACTACCCATGGTCTAAATCATTTAGTAAAAGTATACTACTTTATAACGAAATGACAACACAACTTCAATCATTTTAGAAAAATTGTCAACAAACTTGGTCTAGATCATACAACTAGTAGGTGCATTTCCTAACCCCACAGCCAAGAGTAATGGGAAAAAGATTTGATCAAATCATTATTAATGCCTCTTTCAGACAAAACAATACTAGACAGTCATTGTTTTATTCATGAACTAAAAAGAGAAATGAATGACGATTTTGAGTACGTTATTCCCTGAAAAGTAGCTTAGACGAACCTTGAAATCAGAAAAGGCTGATCTTTCAAACATATATGATCCTACTTCCGAAGAGTGTGTGTCTAAAGATGTTATCATGTGCCATATTGCATTCTCTGTCTGATTTTAAATGCTAATAACTGAATTGCAATGCTTATATCTTACAATAAAGTTTAAAGAATGTGAATGTCCTTGCAACAAAAAGCTTTCGAAACAACTGAATCTGTTAACAAAGAAGTTCATAATATATTGTTAAAAAGTTTTTGCTAAACTTTAAAAACACATCAATTCTCTTTGAACTTTCTTTACAACATTGTAAAGAACAGATGAAAAACAACCAGGTTTTGGCAAAGAAAAATGCTTCAAATGTATTCGAAAAGTACGTGAACATATCATGAAATTAACAAAGATTATGAAAGCTCAAATGCAATACAAGAACATGGTGAAAAATGAGTTGAAAAAAAGAAACTCATTCTGTGTAAACCAAAAGGAAAGTCCTGTGGAAACTCAGTTTGATAAACATTCCTGTTGTTCGACAACCAAATGCCTCAACGGATTCCAAACACATACATTGTTAAGGAAAACCGACTCCTGCCTTTCAAATTCTCCTGAAATGAGAAGTTTTCAAACGAAACAGTCGGTTAATAAAACTAATGTGTCGGATGGTTTCTTTAAACTAGTCACTCAACAGAGTTTGCCTCAGAATAGAAACCAAGCGGTTCGAAACACAAATGTGCTTAAACCAGGAATGTTTAGAATTGCCTCCACCACAACACAAAACAGAACACCACAGTTGCCTCGTGCTTCTAGGAATACTAATCCTCACAATCACAAATCTTCAGGAGTAATTCACACTACTAGTGTTAGCAGACCACAGCTTAAGAGCTATCAAGTGAAAGATAAGGTCGTGCCAAACATTAGTCAAGTGAAGTTTACAAAGAAGGAAGTAGAAGACAACCATAGGATTTCTAGTATTTCTAAGAAAACAAAGTCTGTAACTGCGTGTAATGACAGTTTAAACTCAAGAACTTCGAATGTAAATGCTGTTTGTGGAAAATGTGTGTTTAATTCAGATCATGATGCTTGTGTTTCTAGATACTTGAAAGACGTGAATGCTAGAACTAAGAAGCCTAAGGTAGTGCCTATTAGTGCTAGTAAACCCAAGAGAAAAGCGAACAAATCTGTTGCAACACCCCATAAGAAAACAGTTGCATCAGATACCACTATTCAGAAATCCAAGAGTTACTATAAGGAGTTGTATGAGAATACAAATCAGGAATGGAAATGGTGGATAGCTAAGAGATGTCCAACAGGTTATACATGGACACAAAAGCCACTTAGGACCAAACAGATATGGATGCCTAAGATTAGGAAAGCTAATGAATCAACAAGTATTAGTCCTACTATAGACATTGTCTCTAGGATAACTAATGTCTTGAAGATATCAAATTCCTTAGGAATCCTCACTGTTGGTCCAATGTTCCATCTCCTCTAATTCTCTTGCAGATTGTAACAACTCATCCTATTCCTTTGTTGTCTCTGGATGCACCAAAGGCACATGACGGCAATCTCAGCTTTTGTGTTAATTTTGTTGGAGAAATTTCTGGGTACTGTTCGATTTGGAAATGAATACATTTGCTGCTACCAAAATCTTGGTTATGGAGAGCTGATTCAAGGGAATGTTCACGATCAAACGGGTTTTATTACGTCGAAGGCCTCAATCACAATCTTTTCTTCGTTGTCCAATTATTGATGCTGATTTGGAGGTGCTTTCAGGAAATCTACATGTTTTTGAGAGATCTTCTTCAGGGAAACGATTTACAAGACTGGTAGTCCGTGGATCTGATCTCAACACAATATCTCTTCAAGAAAACAACTTCATCAACTCCAAATATGTTTCATGCTAAAGCTTACCAACTCAAAAGCATGGTTATGGCCTCGAAGACTTTCCTCATCTTAACTTCGACTATAAAAACATTACCTTACTCTCCAAAGGATAAGATGTGTACAAAAGAAGCTTACCTAAGTTGAAATATGTCAAGGATCAGACTTTGTTCGTCTTGTGAATGAGTTAAAGAAAAAGAAGTTCATTCAAGACAAAACAGTTCCTATTCCAAGGAAGGCTAAATTTGCTTCACATGGTCTTTGTGTGGGCCAAATGCGCGTGATGCAAGCATAAATGGGAAGAATTATATTCTGGAGATCGTTAAGACTATTCAAGATACACTTGGACTCTTTTTCTACGATCCAAGGATGAAACACCAGAAGTTCTCAAAGACTTTCTCACAATGATTCAACGCAATCTTCAAACTCAAGTTATTACTGTCCGTACTGACAGAGGCACGGAATTCTTGAACAAGACACTCCATGCTTATTTCAAAGAAGAAGGCATTGAACATCAAACTTCCACTCCTCGATCTCCTGAACAGAACGACGTTGTTGAAAGACGGAACCGTACTCTTGTTGAGGCTGCTCAACGATGCTTTCAGCTTCTAAGCTTCCATTATCATTTGGGCTGAAGCAGTTGCAACCAGCATGCAATATCTCAGAACCTAAAAAAGATCAATCAATAAACCACTCATGGAAAGACGCATATCACAACCATAAATGACAAGGAAACCTATAATAAACATCTTCACATCTTTGGGTTGCACTGCTACAAAACTTAGAGATGGGAAAATCTGGATATATTAAAGAAAAAAGGGGATCCAAGTGTCAGTTGGGATATTCTACTCAGTCGAAGGGATATCGTGTTACAACACGAGACCGCTTAATAGTTGGAGTCCATTCATACAAGTTGATGAAATCAAAGAAAATGATGTCCCGATCACAACAGTTCGACCTCGCACCCTCAACGACAAGAATGTCTGTTTGAAAATTTCCTCTTCAGGCCTCGTTCCTCAAGGACAAAAAGGCTCAGATTATGACAACTCTGGCACCGTAACCCCCAAGACAAAAGTTTTGTTTCCTTCACAGAGAAGACTGATTCGATCATCAAAAGGGTTAGAATTTCTCTTCAGTCCTTTACTTGAAGAATATTACAATCCAACACACGGTCTCGCTGAGGAAAACAACAATGATCAAGCACCGAATGCATCATCTCAAGAAGATGAATTTATCAATCCTTTTTTGTACACGAGTACAAGAAATTGGTGAGTCTTCCTCACACGACATTGATAATATAAGATGTGCTTCAATTCAACCCACCAAGTCATGATTCCCATGGGACCAGAGATCATCATTTGAACAATTTCGTGGAAATCCATCCATGCCCGTTCCAAACACGACGACAGATTGCCCCCACAGATCTGAATGTGTATGTTCGCACTCAAGTGAGTATTGTTTGAACCGAAAAACATTAAGGAGGCAATGCTGATTCTGCATGATCGAAGTAATGCAGGATGAACTTCATCCAGTTCGACAGACTAAAAGTCAGGGAACTAGTCGACCAACATTTGGCAAGATGATTTAAAGCTAAAAGTGGTTATGGAAGAACAAAAAGGATAAGATCATACTGTAATAACGCAACAAAGCACTACTTGTTGCTAAAGGTTATCTCAGGAAGAGGTATTGATTTTGAAGAATCATATTTGCTCTAAGTGTCTCGCTTGGAAGCGTTCGCATTTTCGTTGCCCTACAGCAAGCACACCAGTCTTTTCCAATCTATTCAGAAAGGACGTAAAACGGCATTTCTAATGGTCCACTGAAGGAGGAGGTTTTATGTTTGCCTATAGGCTCAGAGCCAAAGGGTTTCGTTGAATCCAGATCCATCCAGAAAAAGTCTAAACCTCTAAGGAAAGCTTTGTATGGATAAAAGCAAGCTCCAAGAGCCTGGTACGTGAACTATCAAACTTCCTAATGTCCAAAGGCTGTTTACTAAAGGTACAATAGACAACTTTATTCAAAATAAAATATATGTGGAGGATATGTCAACTTGTGCCAAAATTACGTGATGACATAATTTTTGGCTCGAACAAATCCTAAATATATCAAAACGATTGAAAAATTAATGCACTGTAGATTTTGAAATTGTCTTGATGTGGGAGATGAAAATCTTTTTGGGACGTCTAGATCCACCAAGTCCCCAAAAGTATTTTTAGTCAATCAGGCCAAGTATGCTTTGAAATTCTGAAAAAGCATAATTTGAGACAATGTCACTTAAGCCATTGGTACATCCATTGGCTACTAAACCCAAACCTAGATGTAGATTTGAGATGGAGAACTCGTAGACCAATCTGATTATCGTCAGTAAAATCGGGTCACTTCATGTAAACTTAACGTCTAGTAGACCCCAGACCTAGTGCAAGCAGTAAGCTATTGTGCACGTTAATCAGGCACGACCAACTCAAAGCACCTCAAGAGGTTAAAAGAATCTTTAAATACCTAAAGGGTACCATTAACATGGGACTCTGGTACCAAAGGGAATCTGGCTTTAAACTTAACAACAACCCAAGTTTTCAAACGCTGATCATGAGAAGCCGGATGCCTGATAACTCGAAACAGCTACTTCTGGAGGTACCATTTCCCTTGTGATAAAAACTTGTAAGTTGGATTGTCAAAGAAAACAAAACTATGCACTAAAAATCGCAGCAATGTCTTCAGCAGAGGCACGAAGTGGCGTTTATCTGCAAGTTTGTGCTCAATAATGTGGATGCGGACTCAACTTCAGATTATGGCTTCAACTATACAAAATACCGTTTGTATGCACTCTCAGTCAGCCATAGCAATATCATGCAACCCCGTACAACATTCACGGACAAAGCACATGCCATACTCTATCACTTCATAAAGGAACAGGTTGAAAATGGTATAATTGAATTATATTTTGTCAGAACTGAATACCAATTAGCTGACATGTTTACGAAAGCCCTTCCTGAGGATCGGTTTAAGTATCTTGTCAGAAGGATTGGTATGAGATGTTTGACTCCAGCTGAACTGGAGGTTCTGACAAATGAGACTGCTTGACATCATCATCAAACATCACCATGTACATATTTTTGAGAAAAGCAAAATACAAAAAATATAAAACTTCAAAAAGAAAATACAAAATCAGAAAAACAGAAAATTTCCAAAAAGAATCTTCTCGACATGTCTCTTGGAATCGATAACATTTACGTGCTTAGAAATGTCGATTAACATTGACACGGGTGTGTAAATGAAGTTCGAGCGAGAGTTTTTAAATAGTTTCAAAACATGTCATTTCTAATTTTCTAAATGGCTTATGTGCAAATAGCATACATCAACCCGACTTCATATAAAGCGAAGGTTTATAGACCATTTTTTATTCCTCACAACGAAAAATCAACGTTTCTCGGTTCTAGAGCGCGCTGTTCGTACAAGACATTCAATGTTTTAGCTCGAAGAAAAAGGAAATGGTACATTTCAGTGCGCTTACCTTAACCGTAGAAGAGAATCCTCTAACATCTGGTTTTCAAAAAGTTAACACAATTTTTTCAAGAATTACCGATGACAATTCATAATCTTTCAAAATGTTGATCAACAACTCCAACCCACACAATGTTTTAAAAGACAACAATTTCTCAATTGGTTCTATTCTTTGAGGGGAGTTTTTCCGAAAAAACACCATTTAATGTTCATGGATAATCTAACAAACGACAACTCTTATGTATTCAAAACATTATCAAAAATGTTCCAAACCATTCATGCTGATAATATTTTCTCCCCACAGAATTTTCAAGACATATTTTAATCACAAGGTATTTCAAAAACTAAGTGTTTATTATTTAAAATAAGGGGAGAAAATGTAATTAAAATATGATCTAATCGACTCAATGTGCTGAACAGTAAGAAAAG
>BQNB010016378.1:37962-71723 GCA_026074375.1 Tanacetum coccineum
TTTACTGTGCAGTTGCTGGCATAATGACCCTCTCCTCGACAGTTGTAACACCTTATCGGATTACCATTGATACCATTACCATTACCCTCAGCCGGAGCTGTAACAACATTTCCATTCCCATACTGATTTGCACTTTCTGGAACAACACTAAGCCCATTCATATTTTCAACATTCTGAATACCCGGATTATGAACCGCATTTTGCCCAACCTCATTCCCATCATACTGCACAACATTTTGTCTCACCTGATTTCCAACATTGTCATCAACCATTTGCATTTTGATGTCTTGGCTCGTGTTCATATCCTGTTGTGCAATTTGACTATTGCGGGGGATTAATGAACTTTTTTGGTTGTTGTTTGTTGGTATGGTATTGACTTTGAATGCTTTAGCCAATAAAGCAAGTGCCTTGTTCATTGCATTTGTGGGATCTGAACTATCTTCGAGATTCTGCATTGGTTGTGGCATGTAGTTCGTGTTGAATGAAGGTTGTGGGACAAAGTTGTTGTTGGGTTGTGGATGTTGTATGTAGGTAATGAGTGATGAGTGATCTGGGTGACACGGTGTCTGAGTGTTTGCCATTAATGCCAAAGGATCATGTGTGTTTGCAATTCGTTGTGCTCTAAAAGCATTGATGTCTTGCTGAGTCGACATTGCAAAAGTGATGTGAAATGATAAACAAGGATCTTTAGTGGGTAAAGTGATTGTTGTTGTTGTGGATTTGAATCAATTAACGTTCACGGGATTTTACTCGTCTATGATCAAAACCGATAATGAATTAACGGGATTTTACAAGATCACTAGATAACCGTGAATGATTTGATTCGGAATCAGCGGCGAAAAATTCCAAAAATACTGAAAAGTGTCAATAAATCATAGAAAACGATGTTTTTGGGCTTCGAAAAATCCTTAACCAGCTAAAGGGTGGTTACAGCGTGATCCGTCACGTTTTTCTCTTCGATTTGAGAGGTCACGGGCCTTAAACGGACTTACGGATCAAAAGTTATGGCTGTTTTACTGAAACCCTTTTCTTCACACAAAAATTTTTTCGTTCGGTCCAAAAAATTTTGCTCGTTCGGTCCTCGAAGAAAAATGAACTCGTTCGATCCAAACTGAAAAACTACTCGTTCGGTCCTTGAAGAAGTAAACTCGATCGGTCCTTGAAGGAAAACACTCGATCGGTCCTAGCAAGAAATGAACTCGTTCGGTCCTCAAGTGAAAACTAGTTCGGTCCTCTTGCTCGTTCGATTGTCGCTAGTTCGATCCTTCCCTAGATCGGTCCTTTGCTAGTTCGGTCGACACTAGATCGGTCCACGCTAGATCGATCTTTGGCTTGTTCGGTCGACGCTAGTTCGGTCTACGCTAGATCGATCGTCGCTAGTTCGATCGACGTTTGTTCGAACCTCGCAGAATGAAACTCGATCGGTCCAAGCAAAAAGTCCCTCGTTCGGTCCAAACTAAAAGTCCCTCGTTCGGTCCAAACTAAAATCCCTCGTTCGGTCCTTGAAGAATTCTCCTCGTTCGATCCTTCAAAAAGATTGCTCGTTCGATCCTTCACAAAGATTGCTCGTTCGATCCTTCACAAGTTTGCTCGTTCGATTGTAGAGTTTTTTTCACTCGTTCGGACCAAACGAAAAGAACACGGTCTTGTGTTTTTCTTACCACAACGATCTTGAGATGACAAGCTACTAGAGTAATAGAAAAACTAGGAAAAAAATTTGACTGTTGTGGCAAAAAAATTATGACGAATTGAAACAAGAAAAAATACCGAATGATAAGCTAAAAAAATTACCACAACCAAATCACAACACCCAACCTTGGCTCTGATACCACTTGTTAGGATATCATTTCATCACCTCAAACACAAAAATAAGAAAAATAGATTTTAGAGAGAGAAAGTAAAAAAAGAAAAATGGTTACTTGTTTCACAAAAGAAAAATGAGAAGCAACACCCTCTCCACACTTGGAGAGGGCTTTAAATAGTTACAAGAGAGGACTATTCTTGTGGGCTTTGAGTTGGGCCGGTTCATAGAACAAATGGGCTTGAGCCCGACAACTAGGCCCAACTAGCTTAACTAAATTCCCGTAAACTACGTTTTACTTATACAAGGCTCGGGAATATTTAATGACCATCACTTTAATAAATACACGGCTAACAAAAACACATTTCTGAATTGAACATTAACTGGATTAGGTCATGTCTGGACGTCGTTGCATACAATTTTTTGATCATATTCTCAGCTACTTATCACTTTGCTTAAAGGTGAGTTCTCGTAGCCCCACTTTTTAAACTCTTTTCCGTTGAGGAAAAATGATACTCAAAATCTATTTCAACTACTTTTAATAGTGTCCAAAACCTCTTATTTCTTTATGGACAATGCTATGTGCTTATGATTGCGTGTATGAATGCTATGTGAACACTATATGAATGCTATGTGAACACTATATGAATGCTATGTGAACACTATGCGAATACTATGAGATCTATTTATGCGAAGTTCCATTTAGACTTCTGCTCAATACTACTTAGCCGACTATGTTGCTCCAGCTGGTAGGCGATAGGTCCGGAGGACTATAAGCGCGCGAGAATTATATTGATATGTTGATTTGGGTTGGGATACCCTGGTATGATGTGTTGATGATCTAAATACTATTATATGCATTCTGCTTTCATATTGCACTATTATCCACACTCCTAAATTCTAGCTCAGCAACTGGGTTTACTTCTAAACCTACGAGCTCACCAACGTAATGTTGACCTTTCGAGTATCATTTTCAGGTATTGTGAATAATCAGTGAGATCAAGGTAGCAGGCTTTAGCAGACCTAAGGGCATCCTTCGTGGATCTTATCTTGAAAGACTTGCATTGGGAACTTTGTTTCAATTTAGCTTTTGGATTATCTTAAGACATGTATTACCCCCATGTGTGGGAGCTTGGTTGTAATACTTAGACTATGTGTTGTGTTCTTCGACTTGTCTTGACTCAAGTTTCATACTTGTTGTCGGAGGACGTCGTGACACTCTTATGATATGCATTTTTGTTGGGATTAAAAGACTTCATGATGATCTTGAAGTTACTGTTGCTAAGGTTTGTGTTACTGCTGCTAAGTATAACTTAGTACTGTTCATTAACTATAATGAAAAATATGCTAAGTAGTTAGTACTGCTAGTTCATAGTTACTACTGCTAGTATAACTTAGTACTGCTAGAGTAAAGTTAGTACTGCTGGTGAAGATTGAAGAAAATTTTATAAGTAGTTACTACTGCTTGTACACAGTTAATGCTGTTGGTGTATAAGTTACTACTGCTTGTTAAGAGTTAATGTTGTTGGTACAAAGTTACAACTGCTGAAAGATTACAACTGCTGAAAGATAAAGATTGCTTGAAGATCAAGATTACTTATGAAATAAGGATTGTTATTTATAGAATAGATCTTTGAGAATAATCTAAGTTTTAGTAATATATTGTAAATCGACTAGGACTCCTTGGTGTATAAAAGGAGGTCCTAGGGCATAGAGTTTTATGTATCATTAGTCGTATAAGTCATAGCTTCAAGGTTTTGTAACCCTAATACTAGGAGAGTATTCGTATTATTTGTAATAATAATATTAGAGCTTTTATTGTTAAATTATATAGTTTTGTGTTACTGAAGAATTCTTCTTATATTAAAGATTAGATTCCGCATAATCTTTAGTATTATCAAACAAAGTTTCTTAAACTATGTTGTGTTAGATTTATCTAGCATAACTAATCCTTAAACAAGCTTAAGGAATTCGATCATTAGAAGTTAACTGGGATCAACGATTTTAGTTTTCTCTATATTGTTATCTTGTGTTATGAGGATCAATCCTTCGTCACACCTCGTGTTTCCGCCTTAGTCGGGGTGTGACAGATTGGTAATCAGAGGCAAGGTTATAGAGAATTAGGTGGTTTGGCCTAGACTATAACCTAAGAACCTGCATATAGCTTGCATAATAGGATCTTCGTGTGCGGTTTCCGCTTATATTCGTCTATGCACGTAATTATCGTCTATCGTATTAGATAAGTCAATCACTAGGCTGTTTGAGCCAGATACCGAGTATAACTGGGAAATGAGGCATATATAAATACGGTGGCCAACATAATTATAGATGCATCACGACCCACGTGGACTTGGCTATCATGTTTACTCGAATCGCTATTGACACCTTAGGGCCGTAATTCGATCTATAGTATAGTAGGACCATATATATGCATACTATAGTATGTTAGGACCGTCTATACGCGAAATCTCCCTCCTACCTAACGTTACCTATATCCTCCCTCGCGTAGATAATGCCGCCAAGAATGACGACATAAAGTGCATGCCGACAGACTGCTGCACCACGAGGTGGAAGGATGGGTGGACGGACTGGTAGAGGAGGTGGAGGAAACAGATAGCCAACATGCAGAGTTGGTGGTCGAACTAGTGACCAAGATGGTCAAGGAGGTGACCGAGGTATTAGGGCGAATGGAGGCATTGACGAATTCCCTGACTTCTTTACGGTCATCGCTCAGCAATTGCAAGACCTGCTTCCTACCATCATTGCTCAAGTAGGTAACCATGCTAGCAACATCAGGGTGATGTTAGGAGTGTTAACGTGAACAATGGTTGAAATGGTTGTTCGTATAAGGAGTTTATGGCATGTAGCCCAAAGGATTATGATGGTTGTTCGAAATAGTTGTTCCTACACTTACTGGATTGAAAATGGAATCAGTCTAGGACATGAGTGGGTATGGAGCTAACCAAAAGGTCAAGTACATTGCCAGTTCATTTATTGGTAAGGCACTGACATGGTAGAATACCCAGGTCTAAACTAGAGGTCGGGAAGCCGCAGTTGGCATGACATGGGAGGACTTTAAGGTTTTAATGAGGAATAAATTATGTTCAAACAATGAGATGAAAAAGCTAGAAACTAAGTTTTGGTGTCACGCGATGGTCGGAGTTGGCCATGTTGCGTATACTGATCGATTCCATAAGCTTGCTAGGTTAGTCCTTCATTTGGTTACCCCTCATAACAAAAGAATTAAGAGGTACATCTATGGCCTTGCTCCACATATCTGTGCGATGGTGGCAGCAACAGAGCCAACAACCATTCAGAGTGTTGTACTAAAAGCTGGAATGCTAACTGCTCAAGCAATTATGATTGGATCGTTGAGGAAGAATGTTGAGAAGAGAGGAAATGGCGGGAAGCCAAATAGGGATGGTAATGTTAGGGATGACCACAAGAGATCTAGGACTGGGAGTGCATTTGCTTCAACCACTAAACCTGTTAGGAGAGAGTACACGGGTGCCGCGGCCAAATGTACAAACTGCAACTTTCACCATTACCCCGAGATGCCTTGTCGTATGTGTACGAACTGCAATCGCTTAGGGTACTTTGCCAAGGATTGCAGGACAGGGCCTAGGGTAGTGAACCCAATGATGCTAGAAACCCAACAGCTGCTCGTGGGACGTGCTTTGAGTATGGTGGTATTGATCACTACAAGGCATCATGCCCTAGGTTGAACCGAGCACCAGGACAAGGAGGAATTTGTCCAAATCAAGCTATGGCTATTGAGGGAGGTCAAGGTCATGGGAACAATGGCGACCCGGCAAGGGGAAGAGATTTTGTGATGGGAGCAGAGGAAGCTCTCCATGACCCGAACATTATACCCGGTACGTTTACTCTAAACAGGCACTATGCAACAACACTATTTGAATTCGGTACCGATTATAGCTTTGTTTCCACTACTTTCATACCTCTGTTAGGCATAGAGCCCAATAGCCTAGGTTTTGCTTAGGAGATTGAGATAGCCAGCGGGTAACTAGTAGAAATCAATAAGGTTATACGAGGTTGCCAATTAGAGATAGAATGTCATACCTTTGATATTGACTTGATACCGTTTGGACACGGAAGTTTTGATGTGATTGTGGGAATGGATTGGTTGTCCAGGCACATGGCCGAAATTGTTTGACATGAGAAGGTAGTTAGGATTCCACTACCAAATGACAAAATACTTAGAGTCTTAGGAGAAAAGCGAGAAGAGAAGATGAAACACCTCATGAGTGCAAAGACCGAGGAGCAGAAACTAGAAGACATTATTGTAGTTAGGAACTTTCCCGATGTATTTCCTGATGACCTATCAGGATTACCACCTTCCCGAGAATTCGAGTTTCGTATTGACTTAATCCCTGGAGCAATGCCGGTCATAAAATCTCCCTATCGTTTGGTGCCCTCTGAAATGGAAGAATTATCAAGTCAACTCAGAGAAGAAGGATGGTTCTTTTAGGATGTGTATCGAGTATAGGGAGTTGAATAAGTTAACCATCAAGAATCGTTATCCCCTCCCTAGGATAGATGACCTATTCGATCAACTGCAAGGATCATAGTATTTCTCTAAGATAGACCTTCGGTCCAGATACCATCAGCTGAGAGTGTACTAGGATGATATTTCCAAAGACTGCATTTAGAACTCGATATGGTTTGACGAATGCACCAGCGGTATTTATGGATTTGATGAACTGAGTGTGTAGACCTTACCTAGACAAGTTTGTGATTGTATTCATAGATGATATTTTGATCTACTCTAAGACCAAAAAGGAGCATGAGATGCATTTAGGGTTAATCTTAGAACTGCTCAAGAAGGAGAAACTGTACGCAAAATTCTCTAAGTGTGAATTCTAGTTGCAAGAAGTACAGTTCCTTGGGCATGTGATTAACGGTGATGGCATACATGTAGATCCCAGTAAGATTGAAGTTGTTAAGAATTGGGAAGCCCCTAGAACTCCATCCGAAGTTCGTTCATTCTTAGGTTTAGCAGGATATTACCGCGGATTCATTAAGAATTTCTCCAAGATCGCTAAACCACTTACCATATTGACTCAGAAGAATAAGACCTATGATTGAGGTGAGGAATAGGTAGAGGCATTTCAGATCTTGAAGGATAAGTTATGTAATGCACCTGTTCTAGCTCTCCCCGATAGACCAGAAGACTTCGTAGTATACTGCGATGCGTCATGTATAGGACTAGGTTGTGTGCTAATTCAAAGGGGTAAGGTGATAGCATATGCTTCTAGACAATAAGATTAACGAAGAATAAAATACACCACCCATATTTGGAAATGTGGGTGCAGATGTATTATGCCCTTAACGATTGGAGACATACTTGTATCGTAGACGAAGAGTGTTATATACACCGACCACAAAAGTCTCCAGCACATATTTAATCAGAAGTAAGTTTGAATATGAATCACGTGCAATGGATATGAACTATACCAACAGACTATGACAGTAGAGATTTCACTATTATCTTGGTAAGTTCAAACGTAGTATCATGCACCAATTAGAAAGGAGAGAATAATCCTAAGAGAGTTCGAGCAGTAAACATGACCAGACAGTCGAGTAAAAAGGATAGGATACTAGCAGCTCATAATGAAGCATCTGAGATTAGTCAATACACAGACATAAATGGCTATGAGGCTAGACTAACAGATGGAACGTATAGTGATGGAGCATGGTACTATCTAGATCAAATATGGGTTCCTTTGACGGGTGATGTGAGAACCCTGCAAATGGGACAAGCCCATAAGTCGAATATTCAGTACACCCAAGAGCTGATAGAAATGTACAATAAACCTTAGGATATGTAACTGGTGGTCCGAAAATGAAGAAAAAGAAATAACTTGTATGTCAGTAAGTGCTGACTTGTTAATGGGGGGAGATTAAGGGCTGAAACATCAGAGGCCCATAAATGGCTTGCCTAATAAACCTGAGATTCGAGAGGAAAATGAGAGATAATAGCCACGGATTTTGTCATGAAATTGCCAAGGACTAGTAATGGGCATGATGCAATCTGGGTCAATTGACTAAGTCTGCTCATTTTCTACCTATGCGTGAAGATTATAAGATGGATAGGTTAGCTAGACCCTACCTTAATGAAATCATAGTAAGGCATGGTGTGTCAATCTCGATCATATCCGATCATGATAGTCGTTTTACATAAGGGTTTTGGCAGTCAATGCAGGAAGCATTAGGAACTAGGTTAGACATGAGCACGGCTTACCATCCATAGACTGATGGTCAAAGCAAGCGTACAATTCAAACCTTGGAAGACATGCTCAGAGCATGCGTCATGGACTTCGAGGGAAGTTGGGACATTTATCTTCCATTGATTTAGTTTTCCTACAACATCAGTTATCATTCTAGTGTGAGATGTGCACCGTTTGAAGCACTTTATGAGAGAAAGTGTCGTTCACCCATTCTATGGGAAGAAGTTGGAGAAGGATGATTAATAGGGCCTGAGATAGTGCAAGAAACCACTAAGAAGATCTCACAGATCAAGGATAGGCTTAAGGCTACACGTGATCGTCAGAAAAGCTATGCAGATAAGAGAAGGAAACCTTTAGAATTAAGTGTAGGTGATCATGTTCTACTCAAAGTGTTGCCTTGGAAAGGTGTAGTACGCTTTGGGAAGAAAGGCAAGTTAGCACCTAGGTTTGTTGGACCATTTGAGATCACTGAGAGGATCGGTCCAGTAGCCTATCGTTTAAGATGATCTCAAGAGCTAAACAATGTTCATGACACGTTCCACATGTTGAACCTCAAGAAATGTTTGGCAGACCCAACACTACATGTGCCTTTAGAGAAAATCCAAGTTGATGCTAAGTTGAACTTTGTGGAAGAGCCAGTGGAAATTCTAGAATGGGAGTTCAAGAAACTTAAGCGGAGTAGGATTCCTATCGTTAAGGCTCGATGGAATTCGAAACGAGGGCCTGAATTTACTTGGGAACATGAGGATCAGATGAAACTCAAATACCCGCATCTCTTTAGCTCTAGTACTAGTTGAATTTCGCGTCGAAATTCTTTTTAAGGGGGGTAGAATGTAACCCTTGCAGATTTTCTAGTTCATAATGTTCTATTTTAAGTCCTTTGACTTTTAGCATTTTTTGTTTCTGTCAGATTGATTTTCGTGATTAACGGTAATCAGTTTATTATCTATTTGATCGTTAGTGCTATTATTCTCTTTAATTATGTCATTATAGATGATTATACTTATATTTGATCAATTTTCGGGAGGATGTCCCGCAAACGACTTGAGATATCAAACAACGCGTTCCGACATGTCCGTTAATGGTCCATACTAATTTAAAGCAATTTAACTTATCTACCCATAGTGTAAATATTCAAAGTTCATCTAAAAACATTTTTACATCCGTTAAAAATACAAGGAAACTTCGGGTCACATTTTAAATCACGAGTTATGATCGTTAAGTAACCCGACAAGAACCAAAACGCTCCTAGGATTCCCTAGAAGCCTCTAGGCGTTCGGACCCCACAAGAAAGTAAGAAGGCAACATTTTAGCTAGTTTGTCCCACCCTTGGTTCAACTTTTGTCTTATATCCTTTCAAACACACACATCTCATTTCATTTTCACACACACAACGTTTTTGTTCTCTCTTCCTTTTCTTTCTTGCGTCCAAAAACAACACACACACACACTTTTATTTTAATTTTTGATCAAGAAACATGGAAGTCTAAGTTTGTCCGGGTTGATTCTAATAAGCGTGATTTCTTTAAAACAACGTTTGGGTTGTCGGTTTCGTGCTTATCTCATTTTCAAAACTCTCCTTGTAAGTCATCAATTACTTAAATATTTTTGTACTTCTAGTAGTCTTGTGATGCATAGATAATAGTTGTACGGTTTGTTTTCTAAAAATCGAAAGCTTAAAGTTTTGAAATAAATATTAAGGGGTGTTTATTTGGTTCGAACATGGGTAAAAAGAGGCAAGGAAAGACCATTTTATTATTTTGGTTGTGATGGTTGAATAACATTTATATATTTAGTAGCTTATTTCTATTTTCGGCTCAAAATAAGCTTATACCACTTATTTATGGCCTATTTATTTTCGAATGAAAAAGGAAAACAAAGAGAAAAGTGATTTTGGTTATTACATATTCTTGTTATATTTTTATAGCTTATTATGATAGCATATTTTGAGAACTAAAATAACGTATAGCTTATTGGCTTATTTTATAAGCTAAATATATATGAATTTTGGGCTTATATGACCCACGGCCCAATAAGGCCCAATAAGCCGCGACTTATTATGGACCTTATTATGGTCCGTCTTATTTTCTAGGCTTTTGGTTATAGCTTATTTTGATATTTAATGTGACACCCCGAAAATTTTCGATCAATAAATTAGCCGTTTCCGTTTAGTAGTTTGAATTTTTAAAAGTTTCGTTTAACTTTTTTTGTTTAACCGGGAAGTTGTTCCGCTTTTATCCGAGAATCGTCGCCGGGAGCAAACCGGGACACCTAACATTACTTCCGCTTTCATTGTGATTGGGAGATCATTTTAGTCCCCTCTCTTTCTCTTGTCTTATCCCACGCACACACAGAAACACACTTTTAGTGTGTGAAGTAAACTTGGCATTACATATACACATTACTTCCACTTTCTCATTCATAATACACACACACACTAAATATTGAGTTTTCTCTCTTCTCCTTTTCTCTCTTTTGTTCGAACCACCCAAGAAACACACACACTCATAATTTTCCAATCTTAATTAAAAACCTTTAAATATATTGTGTTCGTGGTTGATATTTATTGTATTCGGGTTAGTTATAAACAACAGGGTTAGTTATAAACAACATTTGGGTTGTTTCTAGTCATCAACCATCCTTCTAAACTACTTCTTTTTGTAAGTCTCTTAATCTTTAAATAACTTGTACTTTCATAATCATCTTGATGCATACATGCTAGTTGTACAACTTATTTTGTAAAAACAAAGATTTTAAAACTACATAAACCTTAAAAGGTTATGCTATTGTTTCGAAAATAATAAAAGAAAATATAAGGAAATCATAGTTCTGTGATCGTGGTTATTTTCGTGTAATAAAAATGGTATGTTATAGCTTATTGTATTCAGCTTATGTTAATAAGATTTTGGAAAGCTTATTTTAATTATTTCAAGCTTATTAGGGTTATTATTTGGTTCGGCCCAAGTATAGAAAAGGAGAAGAAATATTTATTTAGCTTATTTTGTTTCGACTTATATTTTGTTACCTTATTTTCTAGCTTATTTTGAAAGGACAAATAGTAAACTTATCCGGCTTAATAAATAAGCCCGAATATAGCTTATAGGGCTTATAGTTGCGTCCCACATACAAGGCCAAACAACATGAGCTTATTTTTGAGCTTATGTGGTTTGGCTTATTATTGAGTGGCTTATTATGAGCTTATTATTAAGTCGCGTGTTTATTATTTAAGGTTTTGCTTATCGGACTATATGGATAAGTAAAACTACATTTTTGACTTAACGGGCCAAGGCCCAACATAAATACAATACACCAAGGCGTAAAGCTATAGTGTGGCTTATTGAATAAGTTCACGAATAGCTTATTTAATAGTGTACGACTTAGACACTATACGTGTAACTTATTTTAAATGTTGGACGTTGCGAATAATAAGAGATTTGATGATGTATAGTTTGTAATCATGAAAAGTGGATTGGAAAGTGATTTGAAAATGGTTTTAAATAAAGTCTACGACTTTGGAAAACGTGTAAACACGAACGGGTCATGCCGAAATTTTTATAAATTATTATACTTAGAAAATACTAGAAAACACACAAGATAAAACGAGATATGGGAATTTAATAAAGTGCCGAATATAAACCTGTTTATTCATCTTTTCAAAATTTGTATTTAATTAATTCATTTGCTAAAATGGGTCCTAGAAGAAATATTTATGACAAAATAAAAAATGCTATATATGATTGGTCATATAATCGAGGTTACATAGATTCCTTTTATGGAACATTCTTTATTGGGGGGATGAGAAAATTGGCCAAATTAACTCATTTTTTTGATAGAATTATAATTGATTTACTTAGACATTTATGTGTATATAATATTAATATACATACTATTATCTACTCTTTTTACTTACAAAAACATTTTACTATTATACGATCACAAGCGTTAATTTTTGTAAACATATTATCAAAAGTACACTAGTATATGCTTATGCATTATCCGTAATTCGTTGTTACTCCGATATTAAACCAAACCCTCATTTCATAGGTTGTCTTTGTGAACCGTTGTTCGTTATCGTGTGATTTTATTCTAGACTATTCTTCTTCAATTCACCAATCGAGGTGAGTTCATAGCCCTACTCTTTAACTCGTTTTGAATAATTATTTTATAACTTGGGTGAGAAACATTGCTTGTTTTTAAACTGGACACAAGTACTAAACGTGAGAAATTCCCCGTTTACGTGTTGCCTAAGTAGCGTTTAGACCACTATTGCCCGAATTATCATGAACTGTTAATTTCTTGACCGGAGGACCGGTTAAGGGAGCGCGAGTGAATAAATAGATCTATTAGGACTAATTATCGTTATCCGAATAAGAAGCACTTACTAGTTCGAGATTTCCAAGGACTAACGGATATATGTCATGTCAAAACTAGTTAGGTGGTCTTTGGTTGGACACCTGTAGGGCAAGCCTTTTATAGCACTATACATGCTATCTTTCAGTATTAGCTTCGGTGTCATGAGCTTAGTGCAACGTAAATGCCTCTTTATGTGAAGTTGTATCTCCTATAACTGTCGCATACGTTTTGATAATCTTGTGGTCCACGATATTTACATTTGAACAAAACCTATGAATTCACCAAATTTATATTGACATTTTAAGCATGTTTTTCTCAGGTGCTTAGCATGGATGTCGTTGCTTGATCTATATGAAGTCTAATTGCCCGAACTAGTTTTCCAGATTTCATCTATGTTATCTTAAATACCGTTTTTGAACTTATTTAAGCTTCCGCATTTTAACTTTGAATCTTTTAAATTGATCGATGTAAAACTTATTATTATTTTAAATTTATGCAACGATGTTTATTTTTAAAACGTACCCTTAGAGGTCGTTCTTTATGCTTTGTACTTGAGATATTGGATGACGTCACGCCCCCGGACACTAAATCGAACGGGACCCTATTTGGGGGTGTGACATTTAAATGTACACGTAGCTTAACGGCTTAAGAATAAGCTCCGGATAGCTTATTATGGGCTTAAAAGGCCATGACCAAATAAGCTAGGCCCAAACCATGGCTTAGTCTTGGTCCGTGAGCCTTGGCTGGATTATTCGTTGGACTTATTTTCTTAATGGGCTTTAGTAATGGGCCTAAATCGAATCTTAAAACTAACAATAATTTTTTTGGACTACTAATGGGCCTTAAGGCCCAATAAGCAAAAACTAGTCATATAAACGCTTAAAACGGACTTTTTGAAAGTGACTATTACTTATATATATATTAGAATAGTTAGATAGTCGTTTGGAGAAATGCGTCTTGATAAACGTCGCGAAATGTGGATTTTTAGTCATTTTGTCGGAATTGATTTATTTAAGGGAAAGTATTTGAAAAATGAGGTTTAAAACCTTGGAAATTTCTTATAAACGAACGGGTCATGCCGAAATTTTATAAAAATATTATACTTAGAATATTTTACTAAAAACATAATTCCTTAGAAATCCGACAAAAGACGAAATAACAAAATAATATTATTTTAATAAACTGACTAAAAGACGAAAATAAATTTTATAATTTTATAAATTATAAAACTTCTATTTATGATTTAGCGTAACTAAAACGTGTCACTTTTCATAACTAATACAATTAAACTAGGTAATTTAAGACTACCAGATCGATTACCAAAACATATTTATTAATAACTATTATCTAAGTCTTGATATTTTCTTACTTGTCTACTTTCTATAAAATAGTAAAAGTATATACTATCTAACATACATACTATGATATATCTTCTTCGGGTCTAAATCACCAACCATCACACAACCAATAACATTAAAAGTGACCGCACAACGCACTTCTATGCATCAACCTTAATCATACATTTGAAATCACATTTCTGAATCGAACATTAACTGGATTAGGTCATGTCTGGACGTTGTTGCATACAATTGTTAGATCATATCTTAGCTACTTATCACTTTGCTTAAATGTGAGTTCTCGTAGCCCCACTTTTTAAACCCTTTTCCGTTTGGGGGAAAATGTCAAACTCTGCCTGAATCTCTGGATCAATATCCTTCTCTAAGTGAGGCTCACCGCTACCCTTGACAATAACATCATCCTTTAAACTAGTCTCTTTAGGATCAACTTCTACATCTGCCAAATAACCAGAATCCCTAACCCTCTTAGGCGATGGTATCAAATCAGCACAGACAGGAGATAGAGCTCTGGATACAGGTAGTAATGCAAGTACAAATGTCATAAGGGGCCTACGTCTCTTGCGAGATGGCCTCGCAGAAGTACTCGGTAAATCAGGAGAAGAATGATCTGGCAATGAGTGTCTCAAAGAAGAATCAGATGAAGCATCCGAATGAAAATCTGATGATGCCTCTGATGATGAATCTGAAGAAGAATCTCGACCTGAATCATCTAGAGAAAAATAATCTGATGAAGAATGATTGACAGAATGTCTTATAGCAAGTTGTTGAACAGGTAACGGTCCAACCCTCTTCCTCGTAGTCATCATGTGTACTGGCCTATTAAGATGGTAGCGGTACGGTCGACCATGAGGAATAAGCTATCTAGGTGCTAGAATCATAACTCAATGACGAGGTATGACATGTGATCTCTGGGTAAAAGAGGTAATCTCAGTGAAAGGTGTACCATGGGTAGGTGATGGTGGTGTATCTGGTGTATCACTATCTGTGGTGTCGTCAGCCGATGATAAAAATGGTTAGATAGTTGGTAATGGTGGTATATGGTCTGATGATGGATCCTCAGATGGATCAGACTCTGAATCAGATGCAGGTGAGTAATCAGAAGATGCTGGTGTATAATCTAGGGATAGTGGTATAGTAGGTGCTATGATAGGTGTCTCTGTGGGTATCACTGTAGTGTCAGTCTGAGTAGTGGGTGGAGTAATCACTGATGTGGTGTCGGGAATAGTGGTAGGGATAGTATCGAACAAGATGACTCGTCCAACAGGTGTCCCCACACTATCCTCGGATGAGTCCGAAGAAACTGAGATAACTGAAATGGCCATGACCTGCACAAGCAAAGTTTATATAAATCATCTTCATATCAACCATGCATGAAGCAACATATGATCGGGTGAATGGGTAACTGGATGAATGCAAAATGAGCGAATGAATGTGCGGGTCATCGAGTACGGCATGATGGGATGAAATGAGAAATACTTATAGTAATATTAGTTATACTTAGTATTTAATACGTATATATTATTTATATAGTATTTAATTATGTATACGTACTATGTAAAATCACGTAAGGCACATAATCACGTAGGATCACATATTGGTTATAGTCCAGACCTAGTTTATACTACCTGGTTCTCTATAACCTTGGCTCTTGATACCAATCTGTCACACTCCCAAACAGGCCTTGGAAGGAATACGTGTCTGGAGGTGTGACGTTCCTGGATATCTCAAGTACAAAGCATAAAGAACTACCTCTGAGTGTACATTTTAAAAATAAACACTGTTGCATAAATTTAAAATAATAATAAGTTTACATCAATCAAATTTAAAAGATTCAAAAGTTAAAATGCGGAAGCTTTAATAGGTTCAACAACGGTATTTAAGATAACATAGATGAAATCTGAAAACTGATTCGGGCAATTAGACTTCATATAGATCAAGCAGCATCTTCCAAGCTAAGCACCTGAGAAAAACATGCTTAAAACGGTCAACATAAAGTTGAGTGAGTTCATAGGTTTAATTTGATGTAATAGTGGACCACAAGATTTTACAAGCATGCGACAGTTATAACAAATACAACTTCAAATAAAAGATATTTACGTTGCATTAAGCTCATGACACCGATGCTAATTCTGAGACATAGCTTTCATATAGCTATAGGTTGCATTTCCCTAGAGGAAATCCGACCTAAGATTTCTTATCCAAAATTCGACATGACATATATCAGTTTAATCGGGCGACCCGTGGGTAGTAAGTATGAGTTACTCGGATAGAGATAATTAGTCTCAATAGATATATTTATTCACTCGCGCTCCCTCAACCGGTCCTCCGGTCAAGAGATTAATAGTTCATGATAGTTTTGGGCAATAGGAGGTCTAGCGCTACTTAGGCAACACTTAAACAGGGAAAAATTCTCATGAAAGTACTTATGACCGATTTTAAAAACAAGCAATCTTTCTCACCCCAAAGTTATAAAACATTTATTCAAAACGAGTAAAAGTGCGAGGCTATGAACTCACCTTATGCGAGTTGTGGATCAAAATAAATCAATCAAGCGAAAACAAATCTCACGGTACTGGCGACAACCTAGCATATAGTGGTCGTTTTAGAATAATGTACAACGAATAACGCTTAACGCATGAGTTGATCATCCGAGCATGAGTAGACATGGTGTGTCCTTTTCAAAACGTACTTTCGAAAGTTATAGGTTTTGACAAGTCTCGACATTTTGACACATCTTTGAAAATATTTCGCCTTTTAGTGTATTTCGTCTTTTCGTGACCCGACACACCAAAGTTGACTCAATAATCGTAAATGTTGACCTAAAGTCGACACTTAACGTTATTCTACATTTTATCATAAGTTTGATAATAAAAGTATATTTTTCAACGCATTTATAAAGTTTATAAATTTTCGGCATGACCTTTCTAAAAATATCGACTTTCCATTTGTATTCATCTCGACTCGTGAAAATATTCGTTTTATGAAAGTACATCTTGATTTTCGACAACACCGCAAATATTACAACAAATTTATTCTAAACCTAAACCTCTTCGACTTTCAATTTATGTTTCCAACAAAACAAACATCTAACTTAATCTCTTTGCCAACAATATTCAAGCTCGCTATACGATAAATCTCAATAAATAACATAGCCGTAATAATAACAATATATATATATCAAAATAGTCACAACGAACTTTTATACGCAAAAGTACAACTACTTTTTATGTTCTTCCATTTATAAATAAAAAGATTAAACTTTGAGACTTGTGGTTTTATAGAAAAATAGATAATGATTTTCACAACGATCCGCTTTGTACACCTTGTTCGGAATGATCATACGAATGCAAAAGTACAACTCATTTATGAAAAAGTAGAGATGACTTACAAGAAAACACGACGAAAGATGATTAGAAACTAAGAACAACCCAAACGTTGTTTATAAACTACCCGGATAGAAACAAGAATCAACCTCGAACAATATATCTTCAAATGGTGGATCAAAGATTAAAAGAAATGGATTTGGTGTGTGTGTTTGGTGGTTCGGACAAAGAGATAAAAAGAAAGAGTAGTGTGTGTTTTCTTGGTGAGAAATGATTATGAAATGAATATGTACACATGAACTTAACTAGAAAAAATCACACATAAAGTACTAGTGTGTGTGTGTGTGTATGTGTCGATGGTGGGACAAGAGAGCCAACGGGGGACCAAAATGATCCTCCAATCATTTCCCTTTGAGTACATGTCCTTAACCTCAAATCATGCAACCATGTCTAGTGAAATTGATTTCAAAATTTAAATCCTATGCATGTATGTGCATGCATATCCGGTTATAATGAGACCAAAGGGGGGGGCAAAAGTGGCCTCCAACATTCTAGGAATTGTAGTGCATGCATATGAATTAATTTCCAAGGTTTTCCATGCATACATGCATTAATATACTTAACCGATTACGCAAACAACGAAAATGATTAACGACTTCACGAAAAATTATGAAATCTTAAATATTAATCTTAAATCTTAAAAATTTTGAAATCTTAAAAATTATGAAATCCAATGATGAAAGACTACGATGAAATACAGTACGGTTCGCTCCCGGAGACGATTCTCAGATTATAACAGGACAACTTCCCGGTTACGCGTAAAAGTTAAACGAAACATCAAAAAGTTCAAATTATCAAACAGAAACGGCTAAATTATTGAATGGAAATTCTTGGGGTGTCACATTCTTTCCCCGTTAAAGAAGCTTTATCCTCAAAGCTTAGGACGCAACCTCTGCCGCGGGTGCAGAGTTGGTAAAAAGGTGCGGGTATTTCTTTTGCATTTGGTCTTCACGTTCCCAGGTGAACTCAGGACCCCTCCCAGAGTTCCAGCGTACTTTGACAATCGGAATACGACCCTGCTTCAGACGCTTGACCTCACGGTCCATGATCTCGACAGGTTCTTTGATGAAGTGCAATTTGTCGTCAACTTGGATTTCATCTAGTGGTATAACAAGAGGTTCATCAGCTAAGCATTTCTTCAATTTCGAGACGTGAAACGTACTATGAACTCTGCTCAATTTCTCTGGGAGTTCAAGACGACAGGCAACGGTTCCTACTTTAGCAATGATCTTAAAAGGTTCAATATAACGAGGGTTTAACTTTCCCCGTTTGCCAAAATGTATCACTTCTTTCCAAGGAGATACTTTCAACATGACCTTGTCTCCTACTTGAAACTCGAGAGGTTTTCGACTTACGTCGGAATAACTCTTTTGACGATCATAGGCGGCTTGGATACGACTCTTAATTTGAACGATCTTCTCGGTTATCTCGTGGATGATCTCTAGGCCAGTGAGCTGACTATCTCCAACTTCAGCCCAGCAGATAGGTGATCGACACTTGCGCCCATACAACGCCTCAAATGGAGCAGCCTTAATGCTGGTATGGTAACTGTTGTTATATGAAAATTCTACCAATGGTAAGTGTCTATCCTAACCTTTTCTAAAGTCGGGTACACAGGCACGTAACATGTCCTCCAATGTTTAAATGGTTCTCTCACTCTGGCCATCGGTCTCTAGATGGTAAGCTGTACTCATATCCAATCGAGTACCTAATGCTTTATTAAGGGACTTCCAAAAATGTGACGTAAATTTCCCATCACGATCAGAGATGATCAAAACTGGCACTCCATGCTTTGAGACTACTTCCTTCAAGTACTGTCTCGTCAACTTCTCTAACGTGTCATCTTCTCGCATAGGCAAGAAATGAGCAGACTTAGTGAGACGATCAATGATTACCCAAATCGTGTCTTGACCCGTTGCCGTCTTTGGCAACTTAGTCAAAAAGTCCATTGTTATATTCTCCCATTTCCATTGTGGGATCTCTGGTTGAACCAACAAACCAGATGGTTTCTGATATTCTATCTTAACCTTGGCACATGTTAAACACTTACTAATATAAGTGGTAATATCTGCTTTCATGTTAGGCCACCAATACAGCCTCCTAAGGTCCTGGTATATCTTGTCCGATCCATGATGGATGGAATACTTTGACTTATAAGACTCGTGCATAATCAAAGCTCTTAGATCACCAAAACACGGAACCCAACTTTGATTGTTCAAACACAACGTTCCATCAGCGCGAGGTTCTAGCTTGTTAATCATGCCATGCAAATCTTTGTTGATGAAGTTATCTTCCTTTCTGGCTTCCGATTGAGCTCTCAAAATCTGCTTAGGAAGGTTTAACCCTATAGTCATAACTAAGGCTCGAACTCGTAGCGGCTTGTTTCTCTCCTTTCGACTCAGGGCATCAGCCACCACATTCGCCTTCCCTGGGTGATATCGAATCTCACAGTCGTAGTCACTCAACAACTCTAACCAACGTTGTTGTCTCATATTCAGCTTCTTCTGATCGAGATTGTGTTGTAAACTCTTGTGATCAGTGAACATAACGCACTTTGTACCGTACAGATAGTGTCTCCGCATCTTTAAGGCAAACACTACTGCTCCTAGTTTCAAATCATGGGTGGTATAGTTTTTCTCGTGAACCTTGAGTTGGCGTGATGCGTAAGCTATGACCTTCTCCCTCTGCATCAAAACTGCGCCCAACCCTTTATGCGAGGCATCGCAATATACCACGAAGTTCTCACTTCCCTCCGGTAAGGACAATGTTGGTGCACTACATAATTTTTGCTTTAACAACTGAAATGCAGCCTCTGCCTTTTCTCCCCAATCAAACTTCACACTTTTCTGAGTCAGATTCGTCATAGGCCTAGCGATTTTTTAAAAACCTTCGATAAATCGTCGGTAGTAACCAGCCAAACCTAAAAATTAACGGATCTCGGTTGGTGTTTGGGTGACTCCCAATCCTTGATTGACTCAATCTTAGCGGGATCAACGTGGATGCCTTCACTATCAATCACGTGACCAAGAAATTGTACCTTCAACAACCAAAACTCACACTTTGAAAACTTGGCATATAATTCTTCATCCTTCAATAACTTCAAAATCAACTTAAGGTGACCTCCGTGATCCTTTCTGCTCTTGGAGTAAATCAAAATATCGTCGATGAATACAATCACGAATCTATCCAGATACGGTTTGCACACTCGATTCATTAAATCTATGAATATTGCCGGTGCGTTAGTCAAGCCAAACGGCATTACTTGGAACTCGTAGTGTCCATAGCGAGTCCTAAATGCTGTCTTTGGAATGTCTTCCTCACGAACTATGAGTTGGTGATAACCAGATCTCAGGTCGATCTTAGAGTAGACTCTTGATCTTTGGAGTTGATCGAACAAGTCGTCAATCCTCAGAAGTGGGTATCGGTTCTTCACATTAAGTTTGTTTAGTTCACGGTAGTCGATACACATCCGAAAAGAACCATCTTTCTTCTTGACAAACAAAACTGGTGCTCCTTAGGGTGAGGAACTAGGTCTTATAAATCCTTTGTCAGAAAGTGCCTGCAATTGTGTGGACAACTCTTGCATTTCGGCTGGTGCTAATCGATACGGGGCTCGTGTTACAGGTGCAGCACCGGGGACTAAGTCGATTTGAAATTCAACTTGTCGAGCAGGTGGTAGTCCAGGCAAATCTTCTAGAAAGACTTCCAGAAATTCCCGTACGATTGGCACGTCCTCAAGTTGCTTCTCCTCCGACTTATCCTCAGCCTTCTTGGATGTAACTTGCGCTGGGTAGACTTGACATCCCTTCTGAATATACTTATGGGTCCTCTTACATGATATGATGTTCAGCTTACTTCTATCGTCGCAATTATCACCTCGGATTATCAATACCTCATCTCCATAAGGAATACGGATGACCTTTTCGTCACAAACGATTAACCCGTGGTACTTCGCCAACCAATCTATACTGATGATGACGTCGAAACTACCAAGTTCTATGGGCATTAGATCTATGTCGAACGGATGACCTAATAATCCTAGCGTGCAACCTCTAAGAACAACATTTGTTTCTGAAATTCTTCCATCGGCAAGTTCTACGGCATAACTAGTGTCTAAAGTAGATGGTGCAACATCAAGTGAAGCACTAAAGGTAGACGACATAAAACTTCTATCGGCTCCCGAACCGAATAACATAGAAGCATAACAGTTATTGAGAAGAAACGTACCAGTGACAACATTGGAATCAGGGTTTGTTCCTCCTCCACCAATGGCGTAAGCCTTTGCTGTAGCTTCGTTACCTCCAGTCTAGTTTCCAGTCTTGTTCCCAACTCGGTTCCCATGGTTCTGGTTTCTTAACTTTAGACATTCTCTCTTCACATGTCCCGGTCTCCCACACTCATAGCAAATAACACCTTGCTGATTCCCAAGTGAGGCTCTTTGCGTGTTTCGAACAGCAGCTGCAGATCTGCAATCTCTCGTCTGGTGTCCAACTCTCTTACAGTTATTTTACTTCACTGTACATGGCCCTGCATGGTGGTATCTGCACTTGTTGTAGAGTGGGTAAGGTCTAGCATACCCTTTCCCGCCTTACTGCTAATTGTTCCCAGCCGCTGTAGGCTCTAGATAACATGTCTGCCAACCACCGTAACATTATTCGCCTCTTAATGGTGGTTGTTGTTTCATGGTTATCCCCTTGGGTTACTTTCCATCACTGCGCCTTCTTATTTGTGCACTCCTCGTAGCATAAACTAGAGCTGGCTTTGTAGCAGTCAATTGGTTCAGCAATTGCGCCTATGGCATTCTGGCGTTCTAGCCTAGATTCGCAGCAATCACATTTCCTAAAGGTTGTCTGGTAATCCTCTATAAAACCCTCTCCACTTGTGTCACTCTTTGTCAGGAACCATTCTAGTACACAAACAAAAATCAACTCTGAAACCTTTAAGTGTACGCAGTCAACGTCGTTTCGTTTCACGCGTCTGATTCTTTTTATACAATTCAGTCTCCTTCTTCTGGATTTCATTCTGTCCGGGCCAGTTACACTTCTGTCATCTCAACCTTATAAGTTAGCAGTTCACGGATTATGCAAGCATGCAAGCCCACGTTTGGTTATGTGCCTTTTGCAGAGTTCCACCCATAAGTCAAAGCATTGTCTTTGTTGTGTTGCATGTAGCATATTTTTGTGGGTTGTTAAGACCTCTTAAATTGTTATTAAGACTCAGATTGTTTAGAATCTATATCTAGGATAAACAATATCAATGTAACAATTTGCAGCCAGAATATAATGAAGACAATTATTATTTTGGATAAACAAGGGTTTTTCATTCTCAAAGTTTTCCTCTTTCCCAAACTTATATCTTGGGGCTTACACAATATACTATCTAACTATGTGTACCACACACACCTTTTTACTATTTGACTCTCATCAGTCGCTCTACTATTGTAATAAAACCATTGTCTAATGATCTCTTATATAGCGATGAGATCGAGTGATTCTTAGCAAGAGGAGGAGCGAAAAGTGTTATTAAAGTGATATTATAAAACCTATGTCTATGATCTCTTTATATAGGGAGAGATCATGACTTACAAAGGAAGTAAATTAATATGATAAGGAAACTATTTAAACTAATTAAATACTTTCCTAATATGATAAGGAAACTATTTAAACTAATTAAATACTTTCCTAATCTTAATCTTGTAAACTTTGACCAAATCTTCATAATTCTCCACCAGCTTGTAGAATTCTGATCTGCTAGATTTAGTCCTTATGTTTCATTCTTTTATTTATTTTGTCTCATCAAATCTAGAATCCCAACAATCTTCCCCTATTTGATGATGACAAAACAAACAAAGTCGTGTACGAACTTCATCATAAAGCCAAAGCTTCCCCTGAAGTTGAGATGTAATCATCTCCCTGAATGAAACAAAACTTCCTTGTAAACTACTAACTGCTTCCCCTTAACTTAAGGGCTTCCCCTTAAGTTAAACTCTCTATGTCATGCCACCATCACAGGATCTATAAGTTACTCTTCATATAATCATCTTCCCATTTTTGTCTTCATTCAATAGGGGACTGTATGCAAATTTGATCTTCACAACCACACATCATATATCAAGACTTTTAATCCAAGCTTTCCACTGACTCAAATTACCCTCCATGAAGTTCAACACAAATAATGAACTCAAGCAGTATAAAGTGTAAACTAGCAGTATTAACAATGACTAGTAGTAGTAATGACCTTCCCCTTAAGTGGTGCATGTAGATGGTTAAACATTTTAACAATAAGCTTCTCCTAAAACCAATATGTTTACCATCTCTTGAATCTCGAACTCTGTAGGCTCTATGTAATTATCACTGATGAAGAAAACTGAGTATAACGATTTTGATGAAGAAGTAGAATATCCCAAACTTGTGTCTTATATCTTATACTATCCACGTGACTCCAAACTCATATTGAGACCCAAAAGTATAAGTAGACCGTAACCTCTTGACAAAATCCTCATCTTCTATAAGACACATACTAAGTGATAACAAATGTGAGCATTGAGCACATAAGTTTGTAAATCACACACCTTTGCTAGATTTGTCAATTCTTCGTCACATCGTTTCTAAGCACGAACAAGTTATCTCTAAAGTGTTACACTCACTTTAAGATATGATAAAACACAAACCAAATAATTTCACTTCATCTTCAAATAAGCAATAAATAATCCTCTTCGTAATCAATTAATCCAAGAAATCCAAAAACGAGCCTTTTAAACGTTTTAAGAATATTTAAACCATCTAAAAATCTTTCTGTTTGTCCAAGCACCATCTGAACAAACTATCAATCAACCTGTGTATGTGTGTCAGAACCAACCTGTTCCAATTCGAAAACCAAATCATAAAAACCAAAACCAAATAAAATTGGTTTTCCAGTTCTGTCTGAAATCCATCTCTGTGTGCCATTCGATATCTGCCATTCCATCAATCTTTGTTGTTCGATATCGGCTAACGCTAGCAGTACTAACTAGCAGTATAAACAATGAACTAGCAGTACTAAAATTCTAATGAGCAGTACTAAGCACCATCCTTAGCATTACAAACTCATGATAGCTAGCAGTGTAAACATTTACACCAAGACGAGCAGTACTAACTGTTAAGGGTAGCAGTATTAACCACAAAGCTAGCAGTATTAACTTGTATCTCTTCGTTGGCAGTACTAAGTTTATGAACAAGCAGTACAAACCAATTATTGTTGTGCACTTTGTAATCCCAACAGTAGCAACGTATAGACAAGTAGCATTAAACAAGGTCGAATAGTATTAACTATTATAGACAGCAGTACTAACCCTTGACAACGATAAGGCTAGCAGTAGTAATGTTTTACCTTGGCAGTAGAAACATCAACGCGAGCAGTACTAACTTGTATTGTCGGTATAAAGTGCTCCTTCCTCTCATACCTTTTTGTGACACTTTTTAGCGTCAGTAAAGCACCAATATTTATGATCACCAGCAGTACTGTGTCTTGTATCAGTAGTAACCATCAATGATCAATACAAAACATATAAAGTATCCAGACGATACCTTTTTAGCAAAACTTTTTCAGTTGCTAAACTGTCACTAATCCTTGTCTTTGCATCTATCATCTTGATGTCGTGTGTTATGCATCCTTACTAGGGTTCATCATCAATCAAACGATCGACTCACCAAAGCTAGTAGAAACATTAATGATCACCATTCCTGTTTTTATTAAATTAGGATTTGTGAATACCCTAATTGCAACGAATTGAACCAAACAACAAAAACAGCGAACATGACCACTCTTCCTTCATAGATTCGACATCAATACACCTTGTAAATCCTAGATCGAGAGCCTCGAGGCTTTGATACCAATTGTAAATCCCACTTGAATAGATCTTTCTCTCTTTAGCTTGTATATAAGGATTAGTATCCTTGGATAAATCCAAAGGTATTAAGTGTGAAGCTTTGTGTATATGATATAAACTATGCGGAATCTAGTTTATACCACTAAGAAGAATACCAATGAAACAGTAATAATGATATAGTAGGAAGAACAATATAACCAACAAGCTTCAATATTATTAATGATAATAATACGAGTACTCTTTCTAGTACTAGGGTTTACAACCTTGAAGCTATGAATCTAAGAGATGTGTATGAGAAGTATTGTGATTGTCTGTATGATGATAAGATGAATGAGATGAATGAGATATTAAACTAGATGCCCTAGGATCTCCTTTTATACACCAAAGAGTCCTAATGGGCTTACAATACTTTCCTAAATATTTAGTCAAATATAATGACTAAGTATTTAATACTTTCCTAAGTATTTAGTCAAATTCTCAATCAGCATTAATTTCTTCAATCATCATTAACTTCAGTCTTCTGTTTGACTAATCAGCATTAACTTCAGTCAATTAGTATTAACTTCAGTTGAAACAACAAGAAGACTTTTAACAGCATTAACTTTCTCACCAACAACAGTAATCTTGAACCAGCAGTAGTAACTATATAACCAGTCATAGTAAGTTCTTCAATAGTCTTAAGTTAGTACAGGCAATACTAACTTACTCTAGCAGTATTAACTAACTGATTTAGTACTGACAGTTGTAATCTTGAGCAGTATGAACTGTTTTCTTCTAGCGGTACTAAATGTTGGCTTAGCAGTACTAACTCATCCCTTGGCAGTACTAACTCTGAAGTGTTTAATTCCCAACAATCCTCCCCTAAACTTGTGATTTACCTCCAAATCATCAAGTTTCTTGAATTAAACCTTCATTTTCTTTGCTGAGAGGATTCTTCCAAACACTTCATCTTCTTGGTCTTTCTGCTTTTGCTGCACTCTTCTCTGGATTCTTCTTTTTCTTTGCTGCACTCTTGCCTCCCCTGAATTTGTGCATCCATCTGAACAAAAGTGATCTTCATTAATCAGATCAATTTTCCTCCCCTGTTTGGAAGGATCCTCCAAATCATCTTCTTATGGGAACCCAAGCCATCACAGACTTGAATCTTCCTTGTGCATCAATGTAATCAAATCTTTTCAAAGTAACTGATGCACTGATGTTTTTTTATACATGATCTACCACTCTGTTCTTTGGCATCCAGACCCAACATGCTGATGCTTTAACAGCATTAAACCTATTCCTCTTTACATCATTATATGCAGCCTTTGGCTTAGCAGCATTAACTGGTCTCATCCCAGTTTTCATTAAGACTTCTTTTGGAACAAAGTTTTTTTGGATGAGGGTAAGACATTCTATGAGAATTATGATGATTTACCTTCTACATTGTTCCATATAGGTTTTTGTACCTGTTTTTTATCATTAACATGTCTCTTGTGTTTACAGGTATACTGCAGGTGTTCAAAACTTCCACATACATAGCAAGCTTTCTTGATCATCACAAAGTCACTCCCTAGTTGTTGGGATTTGAGATTATTCCAATTCCTTTGATTCCCTCTAGGTTTTGTGCTGTTCTATACATCTCTGCATATTTAACTAGTTTCCTAATTTTTCTTGTTGTTTAGATTTAACAACATTAACTTTAGGAATAGTAGGAACAACAGTTTTCTTTTCTTCCTCAAATAGGAGATATCATTTGTTCCTGATCATTTGAACACCAATCTTCAATAATTAGGAGCATTCATTATTCACTCTCTAGCTTTCTTAGGTTTCTTCTTTCCTAACAGGATTAGCGGGACAGAAATCTTTTCTTTCCAATCTTTGTTACCTTGTGTGGAAGAGAAACTTAACAGGGCTATGTTTAGAATCAGTCTTTTTGTTGTTGTTTTTTAAAGATGTCATCTGTATTCTCCTTAGATTATCTGATCTTTATCACAATCCAATGGTAGGCCTTTAAACTAGAAATCCTGAGGGTCCATACTCAAGAACCTCAGATTGTTTGAATTCTTCAAGACTTGAATAAGATAAGTCTAAAGGTGTTGGTCTATTAAGAATCAAGGGATGAGGTGAGGGGACAGCATTATAACCAAAACCCTTTTTGCTCTTGTCAGTTATCTGATTTGCTAACAATTGATCTAAGTCTTTTGCTGATATTTCAAATTTTGCAATCTTAAACTTAAACCCCTCCTTTTCTTCTTTAACCTTTTCAAGTTCAGTCCTAAGTAATCCCATTTGATATTCTTTGTGACCTATACTTGGTTTAAGTAAAGCAATTTCTTCAGAAAAAAGAACTTCATGTTCTTTATATTTAAGAATTTGTCCTTCTAAAATTGATAAACCTCTTTTGTATGTAGCTGCTTTAAAACCAGTATCATCTAATTTAACAAGCAAATCATCATACTGTTTCTTTAGAGCTTCATAGTTTTTCAAACAAGATTTAGAACAAGATTTATCATTTTTTACCTTAGAGTCTGAAAGAGCCATGGGAGCCATCTCTTCCTTGTGAATATAGAATTCTTCTTGATGATATCTTCTAGATCAAAGTTTCTCAAAGCACAGGCTCTGATACCACTTGTTGATCCCAATCCTTGATCGATTCTTTACCTTGTAAAGAGTATGTTACCTTGGATGAATCCAAAATAACAATGGTTGAGACTTTGTTTGTATATCAAAGTGTATGCGGAATCTACACTTCAATACTCTAGAAGATATTGATCAATGAAACAGTAATTATGTAAAGAACACAAGATACAACCAAATGCTTCAATATTATTGATAAACAACAATTGTTGGGAATTATAGATTTGATGAGACAAAAGAATAAAAGAATGAAACAAGAGGGACTAATTTGACATTATGGAATTCTACAAAAGATGGAGGATTCTACAAGATATGCTAAAGAAGGAAACAAGATCAAGATTAATGTTGAAGATAAAGATTAGTCAAACATTAATGTTGAAGATTAATGCTGATTTATTAGTTTCCTAATTCAAACAGAAGATTCTTTGAAGAGGAAATCAAATGCATCCTAGCTTGGTTGAGTAAGGTTGAGCTTCGTTTGATAACTCTCAATTCTGAGCTGCAAGTCTTCCACACGTTTTCTGATGACTATGTTCCTAATCCACAAGTTGACTGCGTTGAATAGATAAACCTTGTCAGCACCACATAAGTGGTTGAGATTGCCTTGAAGATGAAGCAGGTATAGGTCTTCAAAATCATTCGGATGCAGATTTTTGAAGTCAGCTTCCGAGATCTTGTATTCTTTGTAGTCAGCTCTGCGTAGAACAATCTCCCTTAAGAAAGTGTAACCGTATCGTGAGAAGGTCTTGAGACCGACAACACTTAGAATCTTTCATCTCAAATTATGACAACTCTCTGAAGCGTTCACGAACTGGAGCTTGGAGAGCGTTTTGTACAACCTATTTAACGGTCTTATTGACGTAATTGTCAATCTTTGAATATAGATCGTGATTCTCCAGCGTGAAAACTCTGGATGAAAGAGCTTGATTAGTCTTTTCCTGGAGCTTATGTTTCTTCTCAAAGTTTGCACATATCTTTTCCAGTGCAAAAACACGAGTAGCGAGCTCAAGAACTATATTACTTTGTTGTTATGGAGGTGGTGGTGGTAGATGGGTTGTTGTTGTAGTTGCAGTTATAGCTGTAAAGATTGGTTCTTGAATGGGAGGAGATACTGGTTTTGGTGGTGTGAGATCGATGACAAGAGTAAAAAGAGGAGGATCTGTTGAAGAGGCTTGATGAATAGGATCAGTGACCATAGATTCCACTTTAGTTTCCACATTTGCTTTACCTGGTTCTTCTTCCGTTGGTTTGTCATACAGGAACTGATCACCATAGGTAAAAGCATCATCAAGATTCTTCATTGATGAAAGAGTCTTGGATGAGCTTGGTGTATTCTCCAAGAATACATGTTCCTCAGTAGTATTGTTGAATTGCATTGGCCTAGTGTCTCTCAAATTCATGTAAAGTCCATTCAAGGAACGACCCAGTCCGGTTCAGGTGTTTCCGGTCTTTCTTCTTCCAGGACAGGCTTTAACCAGTCTGGTCTGGTCTTGATCTTTGGAAGATGAGTAGCACTGGTGTCCTCCGAGTCTGAGATATGCACATCATCTGGTATTAGAACATCATCAACAGGCTGTTCAGATTGTGGGGCAGTGTTTTACTTGGTGGAGCTAGAGGGAGATTCTCTTGTGTCAGAAGTCTTCCAAGCTGAGGACGTTTGAGCTTGACACTGTTTTGAAGCAGATACATCAGAATCGTGTCTTTTGTTCTTGCTTTGGTCTGAGTCTTTTAGAGGAGGTGGAGGAGGATCTTGGTCGTCACGGCGTCTCTTACGAGACTTGGCCGTTGTTTCAATGAACTCTTCCCTGTTTTCACGATCCATAGATGCCTCCAAAGCGTCATAGAGAGCTGCATGTTCAGGCTGTGATCTATAAGAGCCGCTTTCAAACATTCGATCACGTAGAATTTCTTTCATCTCAAATTATGACAACTCTCTGAAGCGTTCACGAACTGGAGCTTGGAGAGCGTTTTGTACAACCTATTTAACGGTCTCATTGACGTAATTGTCAATCTTTGAATATAGATCGTGATTCTCCAGCGTGAAAACTCTGGATGAAAGAGCTTGATTAGTCTTTTCCTGGAGCTTATGTTTCTTCTCAAAGTTAGCACATATCTTTTCCAGTGCAAAAACACGAGTAGCGAGCTCAAGAACTATATTGCTTTGTTGTTGTGGAGGTGGTGGTGGTAGATGGGTTGTTGTTGTAGTTGCAGTTATAGCTGTAAAGATTGGTTCTTGAATGGGAGGAGATACTGGTTTTGGCGGTGTGAGATCGATGACAAGAGTAAAAAGAGGAGGATCTGTTGAAGAGGCTTGATGAATAGGAGCAGTGACCATAGATTCCACTTTAGTTTCCACATTTGCTTTACCTGGTTCTTCTTCCGTTGGTTTGTCATACAGGAACTGATCACCATAGGTAAAAGCATCATCAAGATTCTTCATTGATGAAAGAGTCTTGGATGAGCTTGGTGGATTCTCCAAGAATACATGTTCCTCAGTAGTATTGTTGGGAATTATATTTGAGTTGATAAGACAAAACAAGAATGAAACAAGATGGAAACAAGAAGGACCAAAGTTGTTATTATGGGATTCTACAAGATGTAGGAGATAATGAAGATTTGGTCAAAAAGAAGATAAAGATGAATATTAATGAGAAGATAAAGATGAATAATTAATTGATTCTCTCATTAATATCTTTTATTAGTTTCCATGTAAGCCTTGACTCCTTATGCTATAAAAGGAGGTCCAGGCATATTGTTTTAGGCATTCAGAAAAGTGTGTGTTCATCATATGAGAGTCGACTAGATACAAAAGTGTGTGTGTACACGTTTGTATAATTAGTGTAGACGTCTATAGTTTAGCCTCAAGGATTGTAAATCCCTGTTACTAGTTAGAGTAACCGATCTATTCTGATCAAATAGTATTTGGGGCTGTGATTGAATAAAAGAAAAACCTTGAAAAACATCATTGTTCTTATTGTTATTATTCCGCTGCGTAATGTTTATCTTTGATGTTTATTATCCTAGATTAGATCTAAACAATCTGAGTCTTAAACGATCTTTAGGTTTCCACAATTGGTATCAGAGCCTCGTGGCTCTCGATCTAGGATCTACAAGGTGTATTGATGTCGAATCTATGAAGGAAGAGTGGTCATGTTCTCTGTTTTTGTTGTTTGGTTCAATTCGTTGCAATTAGGGTATTCACAAATCCTAATTTAATAAAAACAGGAATGGTGATCATTAATGTTTCTACTAGCTTTGGTGAGTCGATCGTTTGATTGATGATGAACCCTAGTAAGGATGCATAACACACGACATCAAGATGATAGATGCAAAGACAAGGATTAGTGACAGTTTAGCAACTGAAAAAGTGTCGCTAAAAAGGTGTCGTCTGGATACTTTAAAAAAAAGGGTATCCTTATATGTTTTGTACTGCTCGTTGGTGGTTACTACTGACACAAGACACAGTACTGCTGGTGATCATAAATATTGGTGCTTTACTGACGCTAAAAAGTGTCACAAAAAGGTATGGGAGGAAGGAGCACTTTATACTGCCAATACAAGTTAGTACTGCTCGCGTTGATGTTTCTACTGCCAAGGTTGGTTCTGACACACACACACAGGTTGATTGATAGTTTGTTCAGATGGTTCTTGGACAAACAGAAAGATTTTTAGATGGTTTAAATATTCTTAAAACGTTTAAAAGGCTTGTTTTTGGATTTCTTGGATTAATTGATTACGAAGAGGATTATTTATTGCTTATTTGAAGATGAAGTGGAATTATTTGGTTTGTGTTTTATCATATCTTAAAGTGAGTGTAACACTTTAGAGATAACTTGTTCGTGCTTAGAAACGATGTGACGAAGAATTGACGAATCTAGCAAAGGTGTGTGATTTACAAACTTATGGTGCTCAATGTGCTCGCACATTTGGCTATCACTTTGGTTATAGTGTCTCATAGAAATGAGGGATTATGTCAAGAAACTGCGGTCTCCCTATACATCGGTTTGGGTATACGTTCGAAGTCACGTGGATAGTGCAAGATATAAGACACAAGTTTGGGTTGTTCTACTTCAGCATCAAGTTGGTTAATCACGTAGTATTTCTTCATCAGATAATCAATACATAGAGCCTACAAATTAAAATTCAAGAAATTGATAACATAAGGGTTTCAGGAGAAGCGTAATGTTAAAAATGTTTTAACAATTTAATGTTACCACATAAGTGTGAAGGTTTTTACTCTGCTAGTTATTATTACTACTGCTATTTAAGTTTCTACTACTCAAGTTCATTTATCTTAAATAGGCGGCGTCAGGGAGGGTAATTTGAGTTGTTGAAGCTGGATTAGAAGGGTGATAGTGGTTTCGTGAGTTGTGAAGATTCAAGTTGCATACTTTAGCTCTCAATTTGAATATTGACAAAAAGGGGAAGAAAGATTTGAAGATTTGCAACTTGTAGATCATTGGTAGATTAAGGAAGGTTTCATTCGTTATATTTAACTTCAGGGAAGTTTCGTGCTTATTTTTGTTTTGTCATTATCAACTAGGGAAGATGTGTTGTGATAATTATATTTGAGTTGATAAGACAAAAACAATAATGAAAAGAAGTGGAAAAAGAAAGGACCCAAAGTTGTTATTTATGGGATTCTACATGATGAAGGAGATAATGAAGATTTGTCAAAAAAGAATGATAATTGATGAATATTAATGAGAAGATAATAAAGATGAATAATTAATTGATTCTCTCGTTAATATTTTTTATTAGTTTCCCATGTAAGCCCTTGACGTCCTTATGCAATATAAAAAGGTAGTCCATGCTATTGTTTTTAGGCATTTAAAAAAGTTGTGTGTTCAACATATGAGTATAAACACATAGGTGTTGTGTGTGTTTGTATAGTAGAGTAAAATAGTGTAGACGTCTATAGTTTAGCCTCAAGGATTGTAAATCCCTGTTACTAGTTAGAGTAACCGATCTATTCTGATCAAATAGTATTTGGGGCTGTGATTGAATAAAAGAAAAACCTTGAAAAACATCATTGTTCTTATTGTTATTATTCCGCAGTGTAATGTTTATCTTTGATGTTTATTATCCTAGATTAGATCTAAACAATCTGAGTCTTAAACGATCTTTAGGTTTCCACAAGTATGCTTCAAGCTTTCGTGAACTTTAAGGTAAACTGTAGCGATGAAGTCTTCGTGCATGGGCTCAAGGTTTGGTCCAGCAAGAGCCACGTGACTTTGTCCAGGGTTTGATCCAGCCTGGTCTTCATCTGGTGGAGATCGAGACTCAAGTGTATTACCAGGGTCTGATCCAGCCTGGCCTTCATCAAGTTCAACCGTTCTTTCCTCCAACGCCACCGTGTTAGAAACGTTCTCATCTCGTTCTTCATCAACATTAAGAATTTCAGTATCACCCTCACTGTTAGATTTTTCCGTATCAGCTCCAGTTTCAGCATATGCAGGAGACGGAGTATCACGGACCACATTTGTGGATGTATCATCCTGAGGTTGTGCATAGGGTCCAGTAGATGCTTTCTCAGTCACTAGAGTCCGCCTCTGAAATATGTATTGATCCGTGGTACTTTTCTTCTTTGGCTATTGTAGTTCAAGAAGTGATTGTGTAGCTTGTTCGTCTGTTGCAATGCCTTTCCCTTTTCCATCAACTACTGGGAGGCTTTGGGTGACACCTAGGGTAGGTTCATGAATAGCCACACCGTTAATGGGTGCCTGAAACGATTTCAAACTCATCTGAATACCTCTTTGTAGATTGTACTCATCATCTTCTATTTGAGGTTCAGGAGCTGGTTGAGGTTCTTCATCTTCTTCATCAACAAGACGGTCAGACCTCTTTCCCTTTTGAACTTTTAACACTATACCCTTACTGGATTTCGTTGAGGGAGTAGGTTTGCTGGATTTCTCTTTCACAGGCTTCGTTTGTTTGGCTGGTGCAGGCTTCTTTGACTTATCAGTTGGTGGAGCTTTCTTCTTCTTCATACTTTCTTCATCTGTCACAGCAGTTGGTTGACGTGGTTTGCGTGCAGCCATTTCCAAGTATTTCTGGAAGTATTATGCACTACGAATAGCATCAGTTAATAGATCTTTAGGAATCATGCCAAATACCTCATCCAGTTCTCCTTTG
>BQNB010016379.1:0-22807 GCA_026074375.1 Tanacetum coccineum
TTATGATTAGCTTGTGATTACATAGGTTAATCACCATCCTTAACAGGCAGTAAAGATCTATCTAGAGTGGGATCCAACATAATGCCTCTAGCATTATAAGGCAAAACCTACCACGTTAGCCATGCAATCCTTCATAAGAACCTTCAATTGTCGCGACGTACAAGCAATCACCTTCTCCCTTTTTCCAAGCATGCTTCCAAATCCTTACTTCGCGCGTCATAATATACTACGAAATCGTCTGCTCCTTCCGGTAATGCTAAGATCGGCTCATTACCCAATTGATTCCTTCCACATCTAGATAGATTTCTCTTTGCTCCGCTTCTACGTTGTTGGAAAACTTCACGTACATCTTCTCTTCCTTCAGTGACTCCACGATCATCTTCACGTGCGACTCGTACTCCTCCTTAGACTTCGAGTCGGTTTAAAAATATCATTTGTATATATACGTTAACTGGCTTGTCTATATACGGCCATGCACACCCGGCTCATTAACTCCATGAAAACCGCTGGTGCATTGGTTAACCCAAAAGGCATAGCCGTAACTTCAACGTGTCCATTACGCATCCTAAAAACAGTCTTAGCTACGTCATCCTCGTGCACCCTCCATTGGTGACATCACATACAAATTTTCTATCTCACTCTTCTCGAGATAATCTATGCACGTTTCAAACTACCCACCTTACTTCCTACCAAGCAATACAGACGCTTCCCACAACAAGTTACCATTCGAACCAACCCTCACCTTGCAACCCCTGCAATCGTTCCACACCTCTTGCCTTTCTAAAAAAAACGTCACACGACATGAGCTTTCGCAAATCGGTGTCGCTCCTTGTACTAATTCCATACGAAATCCTATTCTACAACGAAGGGTAAAACCCACTAAATCATGAGAAACACTTCGAGAAGCTCACATACTACTAAAGTATCACTAAATTTTGACTCATATGCTTTGGTACTCCTACGAGACCTCGCATCCTCTTTAGTTCGTTTCCTCACGAACCTTAAACACTTTTTAGCTCACTAAGGTATTTTAACTACCTTCTTGTGGCATGCCATCCCAGCCTTATGCCTCAACAACCAATTCTCTCATACGGCTACATCAACGCTCCCATAACTAAGAGGTACTAAGTAAAACGAGAATTCTCTTAACTTAGAATCACGAATAATTCTATTCGCATCGCTACCAGCAGTTTCACCACTCAGAAGATGTGACCTACCATCAACTCTAGAACCACGCCATGAAAAACAACAAACTTCACATGCACCAATTGGTATGGACCCAAAAAATTACACAATCCCAAAAGAAGAAACAACCGAATATAAACATCGACATAACGAACGAACCTCAGACCTAACAAACGCATCAACGATGCTAGAAACACCCAATGAATAATACCACGTACCACGACCCATTAATTAAAAGATTAAGAACCTTTGTACCAAAACCGATTTTTTTTCCTAGGAAACTCTCCCTCATAACCTTATACCAATCATTTTAAAACAATAGAATCACCTTAGTTAATAATGCAAATAATTTTAAGTGTAAAAATAAATTTAAATAAAATTTTCATATACTTATTTTAATTATGATTTTATAAAAGAAATCAAAAGATGGTTAAAACAAATGTGTTGCATTTTATTTTCGAAAGAAGTTTTTAACACCTAAACGATATGATATCGACTACAACAAAATTACTTTGAAAAGGAATTTATGACTCGCAACAAAAGACATCATGATAGCAAAATAGACTCCCAAAATACCCTAAGGATTAACTCTTGCAAACCAAACAAACCATAAGAACTCATCCATACCAATGGTCATAGAACCAAACCAAAAAGTATCGCCACCTTAGACAAGGGAACCAATCAAAACGCCGAACGGAGAACATAGAACACCAGTTCTATGATAACACCCTAGAATACCAACATAAGCGTTGGATATCTCAACGAACAACGAGCTAACGAACCAAATTTAGAATCATGACGACAATACCAATAGGTATCCGATGTATCCGCAAACTATAGATGAAAGGGAACCTTACCATCTACGCAACCCAATCCTATATAATCGCTCAAACGGTTAAGAGAGGAATTCTCTAACCACACAACCATCCTCAACAGGATCTCACATCACTTCTACACTACCATCTACACAACTATCCAGGCTTACATCCTTACATAATACATACAAGCAACAATGATCAATGCAATCAAAGTCACAAGTCCACGTGTGTGTTGCTTTATAATTATGTTCGCGACCATAATTATAATTGCACATTTTCACACGTATACTTACTTTTAAGACCACACATCTCAATGATAACACACATCTACCACATAGCACTTAATAATAATCTAAATATAACTCAAACATGATAATCCATCTAACGAACCATAAAATCCCAATCGACCAAACGAAACAGAAGTCACATCATGACCTAAAATATAAAAGCAATCCTCGATTATAGCAAAGCATCGAGGTAAAAACGAAATAAACTTACGTTGGGCCTCGCTTGGGTTTCAATTTTCTCTCTCAAAAGTCACCCAACTCCGCGGGTCCAGTGAGGTAAACAATCTCCCAACGATATCTCCTAGGGGTAGGGGAAGACATGACTAAAATAATAACAAAGGGGTATATATTATTAGATCCCCATAATGAAAAAGTATATATTTCATATTATATAGTAGTAATTTAAAATAGAAAAAATTTCAAAGATTTTAGGTAGCGGAAACATACGGTATATACGTACACAAACACTTATGCCCTAAATTGCAACTATATGAGGGACCCTTAAGCTATAGTCTAGGCTCGACCACCTAGTTCTCTATAACCATAGGCTCTGATACCAATCTGTCACACCCCGCCAAGGCGGAAACGCGAGGCGTAAACAAGAATGGATATCATCACAACACATGGTGTCTATATAGAGAATACTAAAATGAAAACTAAAGTAAAGCAAAGACACAAAGTGTCATAACAATACCCAAAACCTAATGGTGTCTTTATTAATGAGAAAGAGGTCTCGTCAATAAATGACATGCAAAAACATAAACCAAACAATTCAAACAGAAAGCATAAATAACTCCAAGCATCCTACGGTCTCTTCTAGCCACTTCATTCTATCTTAGCACCATTAAGCTCACCTGAAAATGATGCTTAAAACGTCAACACAATGGTTGGTGAGAGTCATAGGTTTAAGACACACAATAAAGTTTTAGACATAATTACTGTGATCATTAAAACACAATTGGACAAATATGCAGTTAAACACACAATTGGGAACGGAACGTGTCCCACGATCCAAGCTAACATGTAAACAAATAAAATCTAATCCAAACCAATTAACATTACACGATACGAGACGTCTCTATCGCTATAACTACTCATGATCAAGAGACCTGAAGCGTACCACAAATCCACTCCAATTGATACGAGCTAAACATGGGCATACCACAAAACCCACTCCAATTGGTTCACTAAGCCACGGAGCTGTATCAATCACAAACATGTTGCACATAACATATAATAGGCCACTATAAAGTCATGTTCAACTTTAAACACACTTATCACAGTAATTAAAACATTTCCATACTAGCCAGCATTTTCCATCTAAGTTTAAATCGAAGTAAAGTGAGACTATGAAACTCACTGATGCTTAGTTCCCAGAATCAACAATTGATTCACAAATACTTCACGTTATCTAATACATTTAAGCACTAAACACTAAGCTACAATCAATTGGTAATTCAACTCAAATATGATGTATCCTCAACTATGTTGGATATATAAGCTATTCTTCGTAGGTCTATTCTTGTTTTTAACCTTTTCCAAAATTCTACATATGACATTTACACTTCAATGTACACTTTAAACTTTCTGGTTTTGAGCAGATTTTTTACTCACTTACGTGTCTATAAGCACCACTTAAACCCTTCTAATTAATTCAACCAAAATTCACTTATGCTACCATATATGTCTTATGAACCTCCATAGCTCTCCAAAGCATTTACCTTTTACAAATTACCCTTTAAAAAAATCATTAATCCATAGTGGTCCAGAATTCGTCCAGAATCTGACCTTCTAAAAGTATGGACACTAGTTGACCAACTTAGGACTCTTTATAGCTTAGCAAAACTTAGGGGTCACACACAATATATGAAACTAACTGCCACGGATTTGAGCTCTAACTAGATGTCTAAGTATTTTTAGAAAAAATCAAAACCAAAACTAATACAACGCGCCAGTCTCAGTGTCTACACACAGATTTTATGTAACGACCTTTTGAAACCATTCCCGACCATAAAAATCATTAGGCTAACTTTCTGGAAGTAGACTCTCTGAGGTTTTCTCCAATATGTTGTAAATTGTTTATTTGTTTTTATGAATGAGTTATTGAACTCTCTACAAGATGGCCAAAATTCTGAAGTGAATTATACCGACTATATTCCAAGATCAAGCTTAACCGACTAACCAAATAGTGTTATTAATCAAACGAATGAATCAAACATGATCTATTTCATTATTAAACTTTCAAAAACATAAACTCTAATTTATAAACCCTAATTTATAACCCTAATCCACCATGTTTAGATTACTAGAATTAAAAATAATAACTAGAATTTACAAGGAATTGGAAAAATACCTTAGCAAAGAACCCTACTTTTTTTCTCTCTTTTTTTCCTTCTCTGATCGGTCGACTGAAACAAGGGGTGTGAGATTGGGTTTTATTTTTTTTATTTATAGGCTACATGGGATATCCTAGATACTTCCTAATTAGAATTTGATTCCAAATAAAAATCCCTTTTTCTTTTTTTTTTCTTTTTTTTTCCCTTTTATTTTCTAAAATTTGGATTTTACTATTCATGCCTAAAAAAATATTTTTTTTTTCTGTCATTAATTTTATTTATCCTTTAGACTTTAAGTTTTATAAAAAACCTAAGCTAATTTGTTAAATCATTTGCATTGAAAACTACTTATAAAAATAAATTTTCATTCCAAATTCACTTTCTAAATAAGAAAGTCTTCAAAAACTTCATATTTTTAACAAACTCATTTTTTCTTTCAATATGAAACACTTCTCACTTTTAGTCCAATCAACCTAGAGATCCACATATTAACCAATCCAATTCTCTCAAATACCCAAATCAATTCCATTATCACTATAAGTGATTAAATGAAAATTTCTCCATCTAATACTCATTATCATAACTTAACCTATACATCCTAAACTTATCTTAAATTAACTAACACACAAAAATATGTATTCTATATAAATTATGACACAGTTAACGTAAACACCGCTTCAATCACCCGTAATCATTCCTCTTGTCAACAAGTGAACGAAATAAAAACTTCCAAAATTCAACCACAAAATGCCAATCCAATGAGACGTCAGCTTAATGGATTGATTATCAATCTCACATATCCCACATAAACACATATAAACAACGTATAACACAATAAACCATACATTGCTAAACAGTACATTTAGGTCACCACTATAGGTTTGAACACTGGCTCAAGTCATGTTTCACAATGTAGCCACTAACCTTGAAATTATATTATTAAGCCTATAAAGTTATTAACTTATGACAAAACTTAAGCCGTGGAGTTTAAAGTATATTAATCGCCTCAAAAATATTAAATCGTTAAGTTAAAGCTTTTTCCGTATAATTTCTGTGACGATTATTCGAAAACACTTTCTTCCCTTCGAACAAAGACCCGCATTCTATTTAAAGATCTATTGAATTTGTTCAAGTGGTCGACTTTTCTTGAAAATATGTTTGTGATGTCAAAAACTGATTCTGAGTTGATTAGAACACTTTTTCAAATGATTAACCCGAACTTGATTTATAAATTCAATTATTATTAAGAACATTGTTTGGTATAGAAGATTTCTCTTCTTTTAAAAAATAAATGCACTGACATGTACACTTATTTTATTAAGAGAGCACATGTTGCGTAGCAAAGCATACATAAGCCTTTACATGATCATGAAGTAGATCATGCCTGAGAAACTCAATTCCCATTAATAGGTCAAGTTATCTTTTTGGCGATTTACTTGCCTTTAAGATAAAAACTGGGTTTCAGTCTGAAATAACTGCAAGCCATTGAGATGTTTTGAAAACTTTGAAACTTTTGTTTAAACTTTATTTACAGCTCGTGTCAATTATCTAACTTGGAATTTTCTAATGCCTTAAATATTATAAGATTACAAAAGACATGTATTGAAAAAGATTTTTGGTATTTCTGGATTTTTAATTTTATATCTTTCGTTTTCTGGGTTTATATTTTTTATATTTTGTTTTTCATAAAATATATTCTATTAAAGAAAATTATTTTTGATTTTTTATTGTTTGTATGTATAATTAGATCACGAAGTAGGTAACCAACTCTCTCTTCATCTTCTTCTGCCAGAATCTTAAAGTTTTTCTTGAGAATGCTTTTCCATCCCAGCTTGTTGATTAGGAATTTTAATCTTCCATTGGCAAAGCTTTGGCGAAATGTTATGCAACTCATTACTCAAGTCCAGACGAAGTAAGTCTCAACCACACAATTTTTGACTTGTTCTTTGTTACATGTGATAACCGGTCATCAATATGCTGCGATAGTGAGAGTTGGACTTTGTTATTGCAAAGAGCGATAGAAAAACTCTTGTTATTAGAGTACTGTGGGATTTTAAAATCCATATTCTGTTCAGTTGTGTATATTTCTTTCTCTAGGATTTTGAGCGCATCCATCCTGATAAGCATGTTATGCTGCTCTATACTGGAGATACCAGTGCTTTTCTACTTCTTTGAGGACCAACTGATAAGTCTGTCTCCTAAGAACTAGGCACTGCCAGAAGTAATTTTTCTTGTGTCTTGACGCCCGGATGTGATCGCATCTACATTAAGTGTTAGTGCAATTATGAGTATCTTTCTAGTAACAAGGCCCATATTTGTGGCTTCTCTCAAGGTATCAAATGATCCGTTTTACTACATGTTATTGCTTTTTGGTAGGTCGATGCCTGTTACCGGGGCGCATACATGCATACTAAAATACAATCAGTTCTACTAGATGTAAGATACATAAGGGAGCCGATCATACCACGATAATATGTAGGATCAACTATTTTCCTCTGTAGATCTTCATCCAGATTGGTTCTCTCTACCATAGGGTTGTCAACCGTGTTACTAGATTCCATACCATATTTCTTAAGAATTTCTAAAGCATATTTTGTTTGGTTTATAAAGATGCCTTTGGAACTTTGAGAAATTTGAAGTCTGAGAAAAATTGACATTTTGCCCATCATTGACATCTTAAACTTAGAACTCGTTTTATCAACAAATATATCACATAGACTAGGATCAGTAAATGCAAAAAAGTATATCATTGACGTAATTTTGTACCATGAGAATATCTTTACCTTCTCTCCTTGTGAATAATGTGGGGTTGACAGCACCTTTGGAGAACTTTTGAGACAGTAGAAAGCTTGACAACATATCATACCACGCACGCGGGGGCCGCTGTAAGCCATAGAGGGCTTTCTTCAGCTTGTACACATGGGTAGGATTGTCTTGATCCACAAAGCCCTATGGTTGACTAACATAGACTTCTTCACGTAGCTCGTCATACAAGAAAGCGTTCTTGAGATCCATTTGGTAGATTGTCATGTTCTTGTTGGCGGCATTTGCAATAAATATTTTGATTGCTTCTATGAGTGCAACAGGTGCGAAAGACTCTTTAAAATCAATTCCCTCTTCTTGACGATATCCCTTAGCTACGAGCCTTGCCTTGTTTTTCAGTACCCCTCCAAATTCGTCTTGCTTAACTTTAAAGACCCACTTTAGTTTAATTATCATGACTAAATCTAGATAGGGTACAAGCTCCTAAACATCCAATCATTCGAATCGTGAATTTCTTCTTTCAAAGCATCGACCCATGAAGATTCCAACAATGCTTCTTTAAAGTTCTTGGGTTCGACAGAGGTGAGGCAAGCATCAAAGAAACACCACATGGCATTGGTCTGAACTGTTTTCATGTTGAGACATGTCGAGAAGGATTGTCGATCACATTTTCTAAAGGATGAATCTTTGTCCATTTGGTGATATGGTCAAAAGGTGGGTAGGTTGGTTTCACAATTGATGATGATTCTTGAGAACTTGGTTTTGAAGTAAGAATGTCAAGAAAGGGATCATTATCAAACAGTGCTGGTTGTAACTGTTCTTCAACACCTTCAGAAATGACTAGAGACTATGTTTCTTATGTTGTTGATGAAGTACTAGCAGCTGGTGCATCTTGTTCAATGGAAGTTGACAAAGGTGAACTGGTTGGATCAGCAGGTCTTGGAGCAGTAGCTGCTGGAACTAGAGAAACAACACTTGGTGGAGGATTAAAGTACTCATCGAACATTGATTGGAACAAAATATCCTAATCATTCCTAGTTGGTAGAACATAATGTGTTAAGGAAGGAGGATTTTGTACGAGTCATGAACTGATTGTTCCAGGAGTCATCAGATGAGGCTCGGGCCCTGAACCAAATTTTTCAAAAGCCATAGCTGTTAGCTCATCAAACTTAACATGGATAGTTTCCATGATTAAACGGATCCACCTGTTAGAAATTCGGTAAGCCTTTTTTGCAGTTGCGTAGCCGACAAAAATTCGAATATCAGCTTTGGGTTTCAGCTTACCCAGATCCTCACTATCGTTGGTTGGATAGCATAACGTACCAAAAATGTCAAAATACGTTAAGACGAGTTTTCTGTCATGTATGAGTTCATAAGGTGTTTTACTGTGACGTTTTTGAATCAAAGAACGGCTTTGGGTATAACAAGCTGTCGCGACTGCCACTGCCCATAGAAATAATGGAACCTTAGAAAATATCAACATCGTGCGTGCAACTTCCACTAAAGTACAGTTATGTCTTTTGACAACGCCGATCTATTGTGGAGAGCGCACAACTGAAGTTTGGTGTGAGATCCCGACATATTCATAATAGGCTTGCAGTGTCTGATTCACAAACTCTGTTCCATTATCGGTTCGTATGTTATGAACTATTGCATTTAGAAGAACTTGAATTTTCTTCAGAAGTTTTAATCATGATCTCTGGAGTTTCATCTTTTGAACGTAAAAACTTTACCCAAGTAAACCGTGAGTAGTCATCAATAATAACTAGAATGTACTTCTTCCCATAGATACTTTAAATTCTCATTGGACCACACAGATCCATGTGAAACAAATAAAACTTTTCTTGGATTGATTCATTAGACTTGGGTTTGTGGGTGTGTTTCTTGCTTTCTCCTAAAGAACATGCAGAGCACAAGTGATCTTTCTGATACTTTAATTTGGGAAGCCTTTGACAAGACCTTGTTTGGCTAGATCATTAATAGCACCAAAGTTTAAATGAGACAATCTTGGATGCCATAACCAAGACTTGGTTTTAGAGGCTTTAGACAAGAGACAGATCAAAGAGGATTGCATAATTTCTTCCAGTGATATTGTGTACAAATTTGAGCCCCTAGATCCCTTAAGTAAATCTACACCTTCCATGTCACGAACATAACAGGTGTGTTTGTGAAATGCTACTTCGAGATCAGAGTTACAAAATTGACCTACTAAGAACAAGTTGTGTCCTAACCCCTCCATATAGTAAACTTGAGAAATTGTGACATTTCCTATCTAATAATCCACATAGCCCTTGATTTCTAAATCATGATAATTCCCAAATCTAATTGTACCTATAAATTTACTAACAAAGTTGATGAGCTGAGAGCACTGCCCGGTCATGTGCTTGGAGCAGCCCTAGTCCAGGTACCAGAGGATGATTTGAACGACCTAAAATGGACATGGGAATAAGATGGAGAGGTGGAAACTTTGGATCTCTAATTTTTGTTGGGTTTTCAGTTGTTAGAAATCTTAGATTCTACACTCTTAGATTTGCTACTCGAACCTACATTGGTTATATTCTTATGTTTTCCTGAATTATTAATATTGGGTGTAGTTTTCTTAACTACTTTTGTTGGAAGGGATTTCTAAGGGGGCACTACTTTAGTGGAGGTGATCCTAGTTAAAGGGAACTTAATACCATCTATAGTGAATGTCCGACCTGTAGGTATCCAACTATAGCTAACATTAGTGAATACTTTACTCGTAGGTTTCTAACTTTTCTTGTTTTTGCTCTTAACAGAATTAGATTTATCACGCACATTCACATCATTAAGATAATCAAGAACACACAAATCATGAATAGCATCAAACATACATTCCTTACATGTAGCACAAATAAGCTCAGAATTCGCATTTAAAACATAATGCTTAACATTTGCATTACAGACAGGTTTAGAAACATGAATCTTTTTATTTAAACAAGATTTAACGCTCCTAATGTGATATTGTACTTTATTCTTCTTGTTGCTAATGGTTTTTCGCGAGATCCTATTTTTTTGTATTGCATGAAGGCTTTGACCCGCTAGCACAAGTAGAACTAATTACCCTTGTAGAAGGCAACAGAGGATTGTTAGTATCCTTAGTTTTGCAGGAATCTACTTATTTCTGTGTGTTTCTTTTTGAGGTACTAGGTTCTGCAAACCTAACTTTTTTGTTTTTATTTATTGGTGTAACTGCAATCAGCTTCTCACTTTGTTTGCTTAAACTAGGACATGTATCCTTGACATAAACTAGCAACTCCTCAAGCATAGCAAACTTACATGTAGAATCTAAGTCACTATCTAAAGGCCTTAATTCTCTAGCTTGCTCAACTAGTTCACGAAGTGTGTCAGCATTTTCCTGTGTGTGTTTAAGATAGTCTACACGTGCTTCCTTATTTTTCAGCAGTTTAGAAGAAAGAGGTTCTAAATCTAACTTATACATCCTCAGGGTAATTACTTTGGATATATTTTCAGATTTATTACCCTCAGACATATTTTTGCCCTTTAAAGTAGCAATGTGTTCCTTTAATTTGCTGACTGAGTTGTCTTTTGCTTTTAGCAGAGCATTCAATTCATTTATTTCAAAAAATTTGGAAACTCAGGAGTATCCTGATTGTTACGTGGTTGGTTATTATGAAAATTTTCTTTGTATTGTTGCACTTTGATTTCAAGATAAATACATAGGTTTTCCATTCTTGCACATCTTTTAGAAAGTGCATTATAAACATCCTTGTCAACCATATCATTTTTTTTGAAAGCTAAGCCTTAAGTTGGACACACTCACTATATTCATCAAGAAAACTCTTTTCCATACTTTGATAATCAATAATTTCAGCTACAGAATTCATAACAGTATGCGCAAGATCTTGAGATATAATAAGCTCCAATAAATGATCATTTTCGAGCAACAATTCTTTCTCTTTTATCTTAAATTTTTTTCTTTCTACAGAACATTTGGCAACCTCAGTTTCTATTTCATTGAAAACTTCTTTCATGTCAGTTATTTTTTTTGTGAAGAATCGTTATAAGCTCATCTAGGATAATAATAACAAAGAACATAGATACGCAGCGGAATATAAATAAGAACAATGTTATTTAACAAGGTTTTACATTCACATACAAGCCCCAATTCTATATGATCAGTATAGAACGATTACCTAACTATAACGGGATCAAAGACACTTTGATCTTAAGGCTAAACCACTCTAGACGTCTACATCTTTACTTGTGCACACATAAACTATGTCTATGGATCTATTTATATAGAGAGTCCATAAGAGTTACAAAGGAATCTTAATTGTATTAGGAAACTAAATCTTTTCCTAATCTTTGATCTTTATCTTTTAAGGAGATCTTTTAGAATCCTCCATCTTTTGTAGAATTCCATATTGTCGACTTTAATCCTTTTTGTCCATCTTTATCCCTATTAAAGCAATTATATTTTCTTATCATCAAATCAATAATTCCTAACAATCTTCCCCTATTTGATGATGACAAAACAAGCTGTAAACTGATTCCAAGATGATCCATTGTAGCTTAATCGTCAACAATCTTCATCTTCAAATTTGATCTTCCATGAATGAAACAATCTTCAATCTTCCCCTTAACTTAAATTTCCTTTGAACTTATTGATAATTCTTCAACACAATGAAGTCTTCAAACAATTGTTCCATGCCATGCCACCACACATAATAAGTTGCAAATAATATCATCTTTGTAACATCTTCCCCTTTTTGTCATTATCATGAAACTTTGATCTTTATAACTACAAACCATAGATTACACTTCTAATCCAAGCTTTCCAATGTCTCAAATTACCCTCCATGATGCATAATAAGAATAATGAATTTAAGCAGTAGAAACTTAAACTAGCAGTAGTAATAATGACTTAGCAGTAGTAAGAATCAAAACCTTCCCCTAAAGTGGTGCATGTAACATCTCTAAATGGTTAAACACTTTATCATATGCTTCCCCTGAAATCAATATGTTAACCATCTCTTGAATCTCTAATTCTGTTGACTCTATGCAATGATTACTGATGAAGAAAACTCAGTATTACAAACTTGATACTGAAGTAGAATAACCCAAACTTGTGTCTTATGCCTTATACTATCCACGTGACTCCAAACTCATATGTAATTCCTTGAAGTATAAGTAGAACTCAATCTCTTGACAAAATCCTCATCTAAATGAGACACTGAGCACTACAATGTAACTCCTTTAAGTGATAGCAAATGTGCGCATTGAGCACAAAAGTTTGTAGATCACACATTGCTAGATTTTTGACAAGTTCTTTATGATAGAGTCCAACGTACTTTTTAAGGCACGAACAAGTTATCATCAAAGTTATACAACCAACCCTATCTAAATCGACTTTAGAATGATAAAGAAACACGGCAACTCGTGAATTTCACTTCAACTTCAAATAAGTGATAAAGAATTGTCTCCGTAATCAATTTTTGCATTTAATCCTAAAAATAGCCTTTTTAACGATTTAAGTGAATCTGAATCTAATAACACAAGCCCAAATAAAGTAATCATAAACGTTTGTGGCCTGTTATCATAATTAAATTCAACAATCAATAATATTCATCTCTTGTCCAGTAGACGAATATCCAACCCTAAGCTCAGCAATCAATAATCATGATGATATAAGAACGATTAAACAATTAAATCGGCACCACCATGATAACAACACAATCAAATCATGTGTTCGAAACTCTAACAATAGTAACTCTCATATGTACTAACTGTTTTAAACTCCAGCAGTAGTATCCCTTTAAGCCTGGCAGTAGTAAGTGCTCTAATAGTCGTAGTACCTGCTTAACTCTAGCAGTATCAGGTTCTTCTCAAAGATCACGAATCAACATCACTAACACTAATGAAGCAGCATAAACAATACTAGCAGCATTAAGTCTTGCATTTCCAGCACTAATCAAAGCTGGAAGTATAAACTTTTTAGATTACTACTGTTCTTCATTACGGGCAGCATTAATATAACAGTAGTATTACCTTTAATCTATGAAGTAGCATTAAGAATATACGTTAGCAGCATTAACATACAATAGCAGCATTAATCTGTATTCGAACCAGTAGTACTAATAAGCAGCTCTAAGTATATACTGCTAATACACATTCACAACACCAAGTCTGCTGCTTACTTTAAACGTCTTCCAAAACAGCAACAACTAACACCAAGTCGCCATCAACTATTCTTCAAAAACAGATCATACGCAGATCCAAACACAAACTGTGAGTGTGATAGTAGTAGTAGTAGCCAAAACCTAAATAATAAATCTTCTTTTTTAGCAATCGACACTTAGGGTTTTGGGAATATAATTTTGGAACAGTAAGTTTTAGGGTTTATGTTTATCAAAACCCTTTCAAGACTAAAAACTTGTTTTGTAATTCTTGATGTTGAAACTTTACTCGGGTCGTTTCAAGCTTTAATCTTTTCTTGAGTAGTCGACTGAACCTGATATCATAAACAGATTCAAACTTTGAGTTTCGAATCAGTACTTGAATGATTTCAGCAGCAAACCACCATAATCAACCATGCCACAAAGAATCTTCTCAGTAACATAATAGACGTGAGCCAACTTTAACTTTTCTGTTTTACTGAATTACTGAAAACCCAAATTTTACTGAATTTGCCTGTTCACCGAAAATCACCAGAAACTCGATACACTTTTCATCATTAAATTCGATTGTAAAACAATGTTAGATCCTAGATCAAGAGCCATATGGCTCTGATACCAATTGTGAAGAATCGTTATAAGAACATAGATACGCAGTGGAATATAAATAAGAACAATGTTATTTAACAAGGTTTTACATTCACATACAAGCCCCAATTCTATATGATCAGTATAGAACGATTACCTAACTGTAACAGGATCAAAGACACTTTGATCTTGAGGCTAAACCACTCTAGACGTCTACATCTTTACTTGTACACACATAAACTATGTCTAGGGATCTCTTTATATAGAGAGTCCATAAGACTTACAAAGGAATCTTAATTGTATTAGGAAACTAAAACTTTTCCTAATCTTTGATCTTTTTCATTTAAGGAGATCTTTTAGAATCCTCCATCTTTTGTAGAATTCCATATTGCCGACTTTGATCCTTTTGTTTCATTCTTTATCCTTTTAAGCAAGTTCTTTTATATCATCAAATCAATAATTCCCAACAATCTTCCCCTATTTGATATTGACAAAACAAACTGTAAACTGATTCCAAGTTGATCCATTATAGCTTTAATCTTCAGCAATCTTCATCTTCAACTCTGATCTTCCATGAATGAAACAATCTTCAATCTTCCCCTTAACTTAAGATTTACTTTGAACTTGTTGATACTACTTCAACATAATAAAGTCTTCAAAAACTTGTTCCATGCCATGCTACCACACATAATAAGTTGCAAATAATATCATCTTTGTAACATAAACATATCTTCATCTCCATACCTCCCCTGAGTTTCATCAACTAATATAATCTTTGTAATCTCTTCAATTGTCAACTCCTGTTGTTCTTGTGCCTGCAATCTTTTAGCCAGTTGATAGTCAACATCTATCTTTGCTTGAATGTCATCCCAAGCAATGTTGGCTTCTTCTACTTGTTGAGCTTTCTCCCTTGCAAGCCTATCTTCTTCATCAAACTTTGCTTGTAGCCTTAAAGCTTCTTCTTCATCAAACATAATCTGATCTTTCTTCTTCAAAGGTTTCTCTGGTTCTATCATCTTTGCTTTACCCTTATCCTTTGAAACTTGACCCTTGACCTGTGATGGTAGTTGTAAATATATTGTTGGAGTTGATTCACTTGGATCTTGCATAACAACCCCTTTTGTATTGGGTCTTGCACTCTTCAACTCTGCCAGTGTTTGAGCCAAAGTAAGTTCAACATTAGTTATTGTAGCACCACTAACTGGAATTGTAACAGCATCAGTAACAGCAACTGCTCCCTCAACAATATTTATCTTCTCACCAGCTTTATCAGTAACTTCACTTTCAACAACCATTTCATCACCATCTCAGTCATTTACATCAAACATTTTAGCATCATTAACATTCTCTATGGTGATATCTTCATCAACATCAATATCATGAATTATCCTCCCCTATTTGGATGCATCCTCCTGATCACCCAAACTAGCTTTTTTTAGAGGAAACTACTCTTACAGATCTACCAACCCTGTATAATCTTTTAAGCTTATGAGTTCTTGACCCTCCTTTCTTTTCTAACTTCTTGACTCTCTTATTTAAACTTGTAATCTCCTAAGCTTGACCAGTCTTTGTGTTCTCCAGGTCAAGCACTCTTTGTTGTAATTTGGTATAAAAATCCATCAATTCCTTAAGGTGCATACTAGGCTCCTCATTGATAGCCTCGTATGCTATATTTGTTGGATCACTAGGAACACTAGACTGAGGTACCTGCGTGTCCTTCTCCTTAGGCTTCCTAGATTTTTGTTTCCTTTGTGGTTGAGATGATGAAGGTTGAGTAATGATGGGTGTGTGATGGGGATTAGTTGGCACTTATGAACCTTCACCCATTTCTTTTTGAGCTTGAACCACCATGGTTGGAAATAAGGGTGTTTCCCTTCTAGAAAAGTCTTTTCCCTGCCTTCTCATGTTAGCAAAAATCTTCTTTGTGTGAGAGGGTGCAATATAAATCCTGTTATGACTTGACATCCCCTCCAATTGATTATCCAAAAATACTTGTATAAACCTTGGATACATCAAGAATTTAATAGCAATATCCAAGTTCTTCACCATGCTTTCAAAAATATACTTGGAAAAGTTAAACTTTTGGTCTGTGGATAAACATATAATTGCAGAGGCCATAGTGCTACTAAATTCATTCTATGTAGTAGTCTTAGCACTTAGGCATTGAAAAATGGTTGAATAAGGAATTTCCATTAGGGAGAGAAGAATGCCTTATAGAAAGTAAGCTTCTGTGAAAGTTTTTCATACCCCATGAGTGTAAGTTGTTCAAAAATTGTAGCATTTGGCAGACAATCAACACCATCAGCATCTTCCAGTTGAAGATCTCTTCTTACAGTTTCTTCGGTTATGATGATATTCTTTCCATCCACTAGGGCTTATAACTGCTGTTCCCCATTGACCGTTTTCGCCTTGATAGTGGCCCAAAATTGTTCAATACACGAAGTATATATAGTGGGATTAACGGTTAAAGCATACTTTATAGAACTGTCAATCAGAAAATCCACTATCTACTCAAATCCACTTTCAAGCAAGATTTCGATCAAAAACACGACAAATTAGTAAGTATCAAGAAAATGGTAGGGTCGTCAATGTGTTTGGGTTTGATGATAAATGATGAATTGAGTTATGGGTTTAGTATTAGAGAGTATATAGAAAGGGGGGGGATGAAATCTATTAAATGATTGAATGAAAACCCCTTAAGACAAAGTAATTATGAAACACCCAAACAACATTAACGTTCACCAGCAGTTGTAAGTTATGCCTAACAACATTAACTTTCAGTGAATGAAACCCTTAATTGAAGTATTTATGAAACTACCCTCAACAACATTAACGTTCACCAGTAGTTGTAAGTTATGCCTAGCAGCATTAACTTTCAGCTAGTAGTAGTAAGTAACCCAGCAGTAGTAACTCAGCAGTAAGTTAAGCCTAGCAGCATTAACTTACAACTAGCAATAGTAAGTTATGCCTAGCAGCATTAACTTTCAACTAGCAGTAGTAAGTTATGCCTAGCAGCATTAAGTTTATGCCTAGCAGCATTAACTTTAAATCACCAGCATTAACTACAATTCCATTCTAATCAGCTTTTCGATCATCAAATTAACATTTTAGCTCACAAATTCTCTCTGTCTGTTTTTGATTTCCCTTAATTCTTTTTACTCACAATTCTCTCTTTTTGTTTTTAAACAACTTTCTTTCTGTTTTTCAACTCACTACTTCTCTCAATTCTTTTTCTCACCAAATCACTCTATCTGTTTTTATTTCACTCAGCTCTCTTTTTGTTTTTCAACTCACAAATTCTCTTAATTTTGTTTACCTCCATTTTCATAATATGACTTTAAAGATTGAGCATTCCAATACTAGCAATCAAATATTGAAATCTACTTACATCAAATGCTTTTGTAAGCAAATCTGCAACATTTTTGTCAGTATGAATCTTGATCATTTGAATTAGCTTCTTTTAATTGGAATCTCTGATAAAGTGATGTCTAATATCAATGTGCTTTATTTTTAATGAAAAATAGGGTTCTTAACTATGCATATAGTACTCTCATTATCGATATAGATCTTTGTATGCATAAAGTTATACCCATAATCAAGCAATTGATTTTGAATCTAAAGCACTTGACCACAGCAACTTGAAGCAGCAACATATTCAGCCTCTGTTGTGGAATTAGCAACCATAGTCTGCTTCTTGCACTACCATGAAATCAATCTACACCCAAGAAATTGACAACCTCCTGTTGTAGACTTCCTATCCAAGCTTGGTCCAGCATAATCACTATCAGTGTATGCTACTAAATCAAAGGTGAATGTTTTAGATACCAAAGGCCCAATTTAGGTTGACCTTTTAAGTATCTAAAAATTCTTTTCACAACATGAAGATGTGATACTCTTAGGTTGACTTGGTATCTTACACAGGCACACACTGCAAACATAATATCAGGTCTTGAAGAAGTAAGATACATCAATGATCCAATCATTGATCTATATAAATGAACATCGACTTCTTCACCATCTTCATCCTTGAGCAAAGGCTTTTGAGTTTCCATAGGTGTGCTTGCTGTCTTGACATCAGTAAAACCAAATTTCTTCAAAATCTCAGTCACATACTTGTCTTGACTGATAAAAATCCATCCTCCTTCTGCTTTACTTGCAGTCCTAAGAAGAATTTAAGTTTACCCATAGAACTCATTTGAAACTTCTTATGCATCATCTTCTCAAACTTAGTGCATCATCTAAATACACTTAAACTAATAGAATATCACCTTTGTCCCATCTGATAAACAAAGTCTTGTCTATCTTTCCTATATGAAACTCATTGTCTAACCAATAAGTTGACAAGGTTTCATACCAAGATCTAGGAGCTTGATGCAGTCCATAAAGTTCCTTTTCTAATTTGTATACTCTGTCAGGAAAGTCTAGATCTTCAAATCCAGGTGGTTGATGTGGAAGTCTAAATAATCTGATAGACTCTAAGATCGTTTAAGCTCGAGATAGGTTAGATCTCATCTAGGATTATAAACATCAAAGATTAACAATATGCAGCGGAATAATAACAATAAGAACAATGATGTTTAACAAGGTTTTATTATTCATACGTTTCCCTCTTTCTCCAAACACAATCTTAGGGCTACACCAAATATGGAGATCAGTAAGCCCACTATAGAAGATATGTTTTACAGTTAATATAAAATATGCACAGCGGAATAATAAAAACATTATATTACAAACATGGTTTTTATATCAACGTTTTCACATTGGACCCAAATCTTTACTACTTTGGAACTACTAACTAACTAATAGCTAAATAACTAATTAACTAACTAACTACTGTGAACATATACGCACCACATTTACTAGACTCATTTGGAGAACTAACTATCTAACTATGGTGTACACACACCTTTTACTATTTGACTCTCAACAGTCGACGCTGCTATATCTAAAACCTATGTCTATGATCTCTTTATATAGGGAGAGATCATGACTTACAAAGGAAGTAAATTAATATGATAAGGAAACTATTTAAACTAATTAAATACTTTCCTAATATGATAAGGAAACTATTTAAACTAATTAAATACTTTCCTAATCTTAATCTTGTAAACTTTGACCAAATCTTCATAATTCTCCACCAGCTTGTAGAATTCTGATATGCTAGATTTAGTCCTTATGTTTCATTCTTTTATTTATTTTGTCTCATCAAATCTAGAATCCCAACAATCTTCCCCTATTTGATGATGACAAAACAAACAAAGTCGTGTACGAACTTCATCATAAAGCCAAAGCTTCCCCTGAAGTTGAGATGTAATCATCTCCCTGAATGAAACAAAACTTCCTTGTAAACTGCTAACTGCTTCCCCTTAACTTAAGATCTTCCCCTTAAGTTAAACTCTCCATGTCATGCCACCACCACAGGATCTATAAGTTGCTCTTAATATAATCATCTTCCCCTTTTTGTCTTCATCCAATAAGGGACTGTATGCAATTTTGATCTTCACAACCACACATCATATATCAAGACTTTTAATCCAAGCTTTCCACTGACTCAAATTACCCTTCATGAAGTTTAATATAAATAATGAACTCAAGAAGTAAAAAGTGTAAACTAGTAGTATTAATAATGACTAGCAGTAGTAATGACCTTCACCTTGATGTAGCATATAAATGGTTAAACATTTTAACATTAAGCTTTTCCTGAAACCCATATGTTAACCATTTCTTGAATGTAGGCTCTATGTAATGATTACTGATGTTGAAAACTAAGTGTTACCAATTTGATGCTGAAGTAGAACAACCCAAACTTGTGTCTTATATCTTGTACTATCCATGTGACTTTGAACTTATAAATAAATCTGTGAAATACAAGTAGATCACAATCTCTTGACAATTATCCTCATCTTCTATGAGACACATGACCAAAGTGATAGCAAATGTGAGCTTTGAGCACCATAAGAAAAATCACACTCCTTTGCTAGATTCTTCAAGTCTTTGTCATAACGTTATAAGCACGAACAAGTTATCTTTAAAAGTGACTAGCTTTTTAAGATATGATATGAACACGCACCCGTGAAACTTAACTACAACATTAAATAATCAAAATTCAATTATCTTCGTAATTACATCTTCAATAAATCCAAAACAAGCCATAAATAATTAAGAATAAAATGTTGTTAAAAACAGTTCAATCCGAGATCCAAAAGCATTTGTTGTCCAACATCAGACATAGCCAGCAGTATAAACAATAAGCCCATTGTTAGCAGTACAAAGTTTTAACTGGCAGTACTAATATAATCATGGCAGCATTAACTATAAATGAAGCAGTACTAATCACAAACCAGCAGTACTAACCTTCCTTTGATTCTCCTTTGGCTGTTGGCAACTCTAAACTTCAATGGCAGTACTAACAAATATCAAGCAATAGAAATACCTCAACAAATTGAAATTCCTAAAAACAAAACGAATCCTCTTTTGGCCCAATCTTTCACTTATACTTTCTGCTTTTCATGCACGTTAAGTAGTACTAATCCATGAACAGTATTAAAATTATGATAGCAGCACAAACGTTCCTTGGCAGTTTTACAGTCCATGGCCCATTTTTATATAAAAAACCATTAAATCCAAACCAACGAACAGCACCACTTCTGTATCATTTAAATACCCATATGTGACCTAGCAATCACAACTTCTGTATCAATCCCTTCTCTAGTGTTGTTGTCATTTACATACCATCACCAGCATACACCAGGCAACCTCCATACACCAAAATCACTGTACCTTCCTGTTAGGGTTTGTAGATCCCGTCTCTTCATACCAACTAAACTCTAACAGCTTAGTGTTTACTCGAGTTGCTAACAACAATCAGATCCACAAAATAAGATGATAAAGAACAACAGCCAAAACACAACGATCCATAACATTGTTGTGAAGATCGTTTAGGGTTTTAAGAGTTCCATGATTATTAGACAACAATTAACGAAACCTCATGGATCGCTTTGTGGTGAGTAGAACAACAACGAACATAATTAAAACCCTATCTCCATGATGATGATCAGAATAACAATTGTATACCAAAGAAGCCAGATCCATCACCAAAAATATTGCTTTACCGAATTAGTGTTTTATTTAAACCCTAACTTCACCGAATTCAAATAATTTGAATTTATCGAAAAAGAAACCCAAATAGTAACAATGATTTACAATCATATTGCATACCCATAACAGGTAGAGATGACGATTATAAACACTTGTTATAGCAACTTATCTTCAAAACCCTGACATGATAACCAAGACAGAAAATTCGTACCTATTTTCCTTGATAGATGCGACACCAAAACACCTTGTAGATCCTAGATCATGAGCCACATGGATCTGATACCAATTGTGGAAGTCTAAATAATCTGATAGACTCTAAGATCGTCTAAGCTCGAGATAGGTTAGATCTCATCTAGGATTATAAACATCAAATATTAACAATATGCAGTGGAATAATAACAAAAAGAACAATGATGTTTAACAAGGTTTTATTATTCATACGTTTCCCTCTTTCACCAAACACAAACTTAGGGCTACACCAACTAACTATCTAACTATGGTGTACACACACCTTTTACTATTCGACTTTCATCAGTTGACTCTGCTATATCTAAAACCTATGTCTATGATCTCTTTATATAAGGAGAGATCATGACTTACAAAGGAAGAAAATCAATCTGATAAGGAAACTAATCAAACTAATTTAAACACTTTCTTATCTTTATCTTGTAAATCTTTGACCAAATCTTCATAATTCTCCACCAGCTTGTAGAATTCTGATATGCTAGATTTAGCCCTTATGTTTCATTCTTTTATTTATTTTGTCTCATCAAATCAAGAATCCCAACATCCAACTTAAAGGTTATTTTCAATCTATGTATCTCACTTTTTTTCTTGCATAAAAAGACACCCAACTTAAATTTTTGGCCAATTTGGGTATTTACGTTAAATATTTAACGATCACCCGTTAAGTCTTACAATTCAAGTTCACCGGACGCTACCACCACCACCAATCATCGTCGCCACCACCAAGTCAAAACACATTGTGTGTTTCTATCGCTTGTTCATTAAATAAAGCAGTTGATCACTTTTGATCTAAAGACGGGTTTTGATTAAGATGATCTATTACTTTAATTTTTTGTCTCTACAGTAAAGAAGAAGAGCAAAAGAATTGCGTTCTAACAAAAGGTCATATGTCTTTTGATTACTATCTAATTTGGTTATCCAATAAGAGTCATTGATCTGTATTATGTTTATATCAGTGACAAATATAAAAGATTATTAGCTACATATAAATTGGATCAAATGAATAAGTAGGCGGAAATGATTCTGTTGATCCCAACTTGTTTTTATCGTAATAGTAAGCAAAAATGCACAAAAGCAACGAGGAATCATAAATGAGAAATTGAGAAGCACAAACCATAATTTAACCACTAGTATTTAAAAGTTACATTCTTGCCTTGCAAACATAAATGAAACACTATACTTAAGCACTAGTATTTAATTTTGTTTGAGGGTAGCGTACGGTGGTGGATGGGTTGGTGGTGGTGGTTGAGGTTGGTGATTTGTAGCGATGGTGGGTAGGGTTGGTGATTTACATCGGTGGTGGGTGGGGTTGGTGGTGGAGGCGGTGT
>BQNB010016379.1:24489-71723 GCA_026074375.1 Tanacetum coccineum
AAAGTCCAAAAATGTCCGAAAGTGTTCGAAAACTCATTTTACTATTCACGTCAGCACACTATTCACTTGGTTTTGTCAAAAAAGGTTTCAAGTTTTATTTGGCAATAACTTGGTCGTTTTAAATCCAATTTTAATGTGCGATATATGAAAAACTATCTATTCAAAACGAGCTCTCCAAACACTAATTTTACACCTAATGAAAACATTTTTAGGTCGACCAAAACCTCAAAACAAATTCGGGACAGCAAGCACTTTTTGCTAAAAACACAACTAGGGGTGTACATTTGGGCGGTTTACGGATTAATAGGGTTAATCGGTTTGGGTCATTCGGTTTTTAAAAATAATTTTGAACAACCAATACCCAAACCAAATTAATCAAAACCAAACCAATCCAACCAAATAAGTAATCGGGTTATTTGGGTCGGTTATCCATAAAACCATATAAGAGCAGGATCTATAAAAGATAAATTGCCATTATAAAAACTTAATAAAAACTCAGGTTGCAACAAATGTACCATAATAATAACCCATAAGTTGATTATTGATTACATCAAGTCATCAGTACATCTTTATTCATATGAAATTCAGAAAAACAAGAACCAAAATGAAACTAAAACAAGACATAGTGAGTTCAAGACAAAAGAAAACATCAAACCACAAAACAATCCATACTCAAAATTCAAAGAAAACCAAACAAACTCAAAAGTAAACCATGAATCATCTTAGTGCTCCATCTTAAACAACATTGCTTCCCTCTTTCACGAGCTCTACAGTAACATGTAGAAAAAATAGGCTGTGTTATAAACCAATACAAGAATTTAAAGTATAAGTGAATAAATACAGAATGGTAAAGAAAAAATTAGTTACCCTCTTCAATCTTTTGTATCTCATCCCAATTTTCTGCACCGTCTAACAACATAGAATTTTCACGAAACCAATCTTGGGTGCGGATTAGACTTTCAACAACAGGAGGAGTTAGAGAACTCCTAAATGCTTCTAACACCCTTCCACCAGTGCTAAACATATATTAAGAAGCCACTGTGGAGATAGGAATTGCCAGGACATCTCTAGCAAGCAAGGATAGTACAGGAAACCTCGGGTTGTTAACCTTCCACCAATTCAGTATATCAAACTTATTTGTTTCATCTTCGACATCCTCATTCAGATACCTATCTAACTCCGACTTTGAGTCCTGTAATCCATTTTCAGACTTTCTTCGTTTCATTTCCATTCGAACCTATTGGAACAGAACAATAAACATTAACAAAGTAATATATAGTTTCTTATAAAAATATGTGGAAAATACTTACCTTTTGTTTTAAAATGGCCGACAGCTCAATAACAGGAGTCGTAGTAGAAGAATGCTTATTCATCGATGATGAAGCATCAACAGATTCAAACATTGTATGTGTCTCAGGTGAGGCATTGATTCTGACATAATCTTCATACAATTCAACCAAAGAAGCTTTTATCATAGCACACATAGCTTTTCCTTCAATTTTCCTAAAAACATCCCCCAATAACACTTCCACATACTCAAACTTATTTCTCGGATCAAGCACAGATGCAACAACTGTTGCCATATTACATTTTCCTAAGCTCCCATAATACTTATGAAACTTGCATTTCATCATCTTTGCCATTGCAGCAAGATTTGTATCAGGGACCCCATTAATACAATTGTTCAAAGCCGCATCGATGGATGTAATATCATCCAAAAAGCTGTTTGATGTTACATATACTGTCCCTGATACCTTCAAAGTAAGCTCATAAAAATGCTCTAAAAACTTGGTCAATCTCCTTACATTCGCCCAATCAGATGAAATCAGCACGCCAGTCTTCTCAAGATCATCTCTATAATGATGGTCCTCACTGTCATATCTAGCGAAGGCCCTCTCATACTTTTGTGCCGCATCTAACATCAGATAGGTCGAATTCCAACGAGTTGGAACATCTAGAATCAAATTTTTTATGCTTGGACACTTTTCAATTTCAGCATATTCCTTAAATTTTACCAACCTTTGAGGAGAGTGTCTGATGTATTTCATAGCAGCCCTGACACAGTCAACCGACTTCCCAATATGAATCAAACCGTCTTGAACAATTAGATTCATTACATGAGCTGTACAACGCACATGTAGCCATTTACCTTCTAAAACAGATTTCTCCTAATTAGCAAACTTGCTTTTCAAATATGCAACTGCCACATCATTAGCACTAGCATTGTCTACTGTAATGGTAAACACATTAGACTCGATACCCTATTTCAATAAGCACATCTCCACCGCCTTTCCAATATCAACACCCCGATAACTAGAGATGGGGCAAAAGTTTAGCACTTTTTTTCTTTAAACCCAATCATTGTCGATATAATAAGCAGTGAGACACATGTAGTTTATTCGTTGAAGAGAAGTCCATGCGTCGGTAGTCAAACAGATCCTACCGACATTGCCCCTAATCAGAACACCAACTTTCTTCTTTTCCTCAAGATAAAGCTTCATACAATCTCTAGCCATGGTAATTTTGGATGGAGTATGAAACAGTGTTTGTGTAGCATTTAAAAAATGGTTAAAGCCTTTTCCCTCTACGAACCTGAATGGAAGCTCATCTACAATCACATTTAACAAACGACCTCCTAATTGATCGGCTGGTCAAATTTCTCAAGCAATCATTTTCCTATCATTATCTGTCTCCTTTTAGAATTGATAATTGCGTCTGACCATCAAGCATGTTTACAGGAAACTTGTCACAAATTTTCAGATGACCTCGCAAGGTACTTGTTCCATGAATTCTGGTGTTTGAACAGTACTCCTTAGCACAATCATAATATAAAGCTTTGAACTCAAAAACCTAAGTGTTATGCCTTTTTGATCCAAAACCGTACACCCGAAACCCTAATTTCAATGGTATTTACCATATAACTAATGAGTTAAACTTGTAACTTTTGTATATAATGAATCCTAATAAAGCTAATATAAAGTTACAATAGAAAGTGCTTTGATAAGTCATAAGAAATTGACCTTAAAACCCGCGCCGTTTTCAATTTTGAAACCTATTTTTACCCATTTTACCTTTTAACTTAACACATAGTTAAATAAACTTAGGTTGTGTTAAACCTTCAATTTTAGTTTTATTATAACTTAATAAATGACTATTGAAAGTTAAATTACTCCCTTGCATGGAAATTTGGACATGTTTTTGTAGTTATATGATCCATGCAAGGGGTATATATCGTAAATTTTAGAAAACTTAATAACTAAAAGACCTAAAAGTATCATTTTTATCAAAGATAATACTATAGGGGTCTATTATGTCACTTTTTAAAGTATAAGGTTTACTTAGTATATCAATAAAAGTTGAAGGACCAAAGTCGTAAAAATGCAAACCCTAGGGGTCTACTTGCAATTTTCCAAACCCCAGGGTCTAAAATTTCAATAATATTGGCAAAAGTGTAAAAATCATATTCAAAACATTACCAGACATAACTTTAATAACGCACCTATACGGGCTTAACATTTCTAGATAATGAATAAAATTGCTTAAAACGTGACTTATTTCAAATCCTTATATCATCCCATACATCAATTGCTTTCAAAAATCATGTCTCGGACCCTAATCATACCACAATACTAGGGAGCTTCATATTAATAAAGTTTCTCTTAGGGTACTACGAGTTATGTCCTGAGTTGTTGGGTTTACGATTTTAAGTGCCCTAGCTCCACAAAAACGTTTACTAATGACTATCTAAACGAATGATGGTCCGAATGGGTTATGATAATTTTTAATCAAACCAACATCGATATCTAAAAACTTATATATACAATCAAACTAAGACTTGCCATATATTATACCCAGGTTGTCTGTGATTGCCGTGTTGAAGTCGTTACATTCATTCCCAATAACATTACATATCAATTTACCCATAAACAGTTACATGTGAGTTCATAGCCCTCGCATTTCAATCTTTTTAAAAACCCGCGAGGAGATACATGCGATAAACATGAATGCAATTATTTCTACATGCTAATTTCATATTACTATTTGCCTAAGTAAACTTCTTTGCCTTCAAGTCCCCATAACCTTGAACGATAATTACTCTCCGTAGTAAGCGCGAATGATGGGAATAGATCTATTTGGGCTGGACTACTCCCCGTGGGTGTACCCAGTGCTTAAAACCAATTGCACATCATTAAAACCACGCTGGTATTTTGGCAAAGTGCCCGCGAGGGGCAATATTATCATATAACCAAAGGCATCGGATTCATGAGTCTAATGGCAATACTAAATTATGTTTTCAATACTGGTTATATCAAATGTAACCCAAATATCGCATTGCATTCAAAAAATTTTTTAAATATTACTTAAACCTATGGATTTCACTCAACCTTTGTGTTGACTTTTTAGCATGTTTTATCTCAGGTAACTAATGGCACGGAGTGATGAGGACACGAAGATGGAAAAACCGTTATCATTCAAATGTTGTATTTTAGATCCTGGAAACCTCTCGTTTGTAAAAACTCTGAAGAAATAATGAATGATAACTTATTTTTCAAAAACGACTCTTTTGATTCGTTTTCTATGATTATGACTGTTGTACCCTTGAAGTAATACCCCAGATTAGCTTCCGCTGCTATATGTAAAAATGGGGGTGTTACATTTATAGAAATGGGAAAATGAGGAAAGGGTAATGGGGATCTGGTAATGAGTTACTAAATCCACGTAGGATTGCAACCGGGTGTTGTAAGTGATAATATTGGGAGTAACCTAATAAACCGGTCATGAAAACGTTAGTAACCCACACACACAAAATGAAACCCTGGTTACTTAGGACAACATTTGTGAAAACCTTAGTAACCTGCGTATGTATTAATCCTTTAACAAACACTCCTATCCTGGAATTGAATATCGCTAACATTTATTTATTTCGAGATCATGTACAGTTGCACATTTCGCCCATCCCATCCATATATCCGGCTCTAAATAAGTTATGCTTGAAAAACTGACTTGTACAGAAATCGTCATTAGACAAATTTTAATGACCTGTCTTTATGCAGACCAAAATACGCTGAATAGTCAAACTTTATGTATAGTATGATAGTAGTAACCTACCCCATGTAACGTAACATATAAAATGAGACTCAACCTTCACGCACTATTCAATATTGTATCAAAAACATTTCTTTAGGGACTAAATTGTATTCATGTAACTAATTCAAGGACCAAACATGTAAGTTAAATATCTCTTCATACATGGTTGGCTTTGAGCTGTCTATAAAACCAAACATCCCAACATGGACAAATACTACATCACCCAAACATTTGGAAGGCTCATTTTATTTCAGTTCTAATTTAAAGACTAATAACTGTAACTAACGTTAATAGTATCCGGCAACATGTGTAAAAGTCCAGCATCTCCTACAAAATCTGACAATGTTTCTAAGGATTCCACCGAGACATATGTCCAGATTGTAACATCTGGTGGTCGTAGGATTCCGGCACACGCTAACATTCTGGTAATATATTCTTGTTCCATATAAATTGTAACATCTATCAAAAATACAGAAATCATTGTCCATCTTTGTATTTTGAGTATATCGAAATTTATTTCACTTTTTTTCAAATACGGGTAGTCATAGTTTTATTAATTTGTATTAGACAGTATTAGATACTTGGCTCAAACACGGTTGTGAACTTGGTCCGTTAAGAATTTATCATGTTAGTTTATAAGTATTTGACGATTAATAAAAGTTTAGCAGGAACTCGTCCTAGGTTAAACTTTTATTAATTTGTTCTAGATCTGCATTGATTATCCTTATCATCAAAGCTCCAAATTTTATTACTTGTATCCGTGAATTACTATTTTAGCCGTCTGTTTTTTGTTGGTCAAGTTGAAAAGTTTATACATTCGATATGTAAGTTTAATGAACTTTTGGTATATTTCTAATGGTTTGTTTGCTATATACATTCAGGCATCGGCTTCAACGGTGCTCGAAAGCATAATCGACAGGCCACGCAAGCATCGTAGCTCCGAGAAAACTATCCAAATCCTCGGAGTACCGTGTGACGCCGTGGAGGTCTTCGTAGGATTCCTTTATTCTAGCAAGTTAGTTCCTAACCACAAGCCACTTAACTTAATTATTTGTTTATTTATCATATATAATAATCGCATACTTTATTTGTTACGAAGATTTGATTACACGATAGCCGCATAATAAGAAAATATTTGTTCAAAACACATCTGCACCGTCCAACTTTTCTATGAGTTAAACGTGGCACATCTGTCACCATTCACTGTTGATTTTTTGGCAAGTCCTGCACTACCGGCCTTAAAAAATCGGTAGTTTTTTTATATAAAAGTTAAGATAATTATTACAAGTAGTATTAAAAAAATTATTGCATGAAAGTTACATTATGTTTTTATTCTTTGTAAAATAGTTAAGGTACATCAATATAGATGCAAATGTCACATTCAGTAATTAAAAGATTCGTGAAAAATAGTATATGAATATGACATAATAAATTGACTGACGAATATGCCTATGGATATCAGGTGCACTGAGGAACAAATGGAAAACTATGGGATTCATCTATTGGCTTTGTCCCATGTATACTTAGTCCCACAGCTGAAATCCCGGTGCACTAAGGCCTTGATCGAACGGTTAACAATCGAGAACGTGACTGATGTGCTTCAACTAGCAAAGCTTTGCGACGCGCCTGATCTTTACCTCAAATGCATGAAACTCGTGTCCAAGAGTTTTAAAGCGGTTGAAGAAACCGAAGGATGGAAGTTTCTTCAAAATAATGACCCTTTTCTTGAGCTTGAGATCCTTCAGTTCATAGATGAAGCTGAAACGGTTCGTTTATAGACCTAGTTTGTTTAGTTATATTAATAAGTTAAGTATTAGTAATTTAGTATTACAGCTGATTATCTTATTATGATTTTAACGTGCAGAGGAAAAAGAGCTGTATGAAGCATATGAAAGAACAAAGTTTGTATTTTGAGCTAAGTGAAGCTATGGAGTGTTTGGAACACATTTGTACTGATGGATGCATTAGCGTAGGACCATGCGACAAGGAGCCCAGTAAGAATTTGGCTCCTTGTAGCAAGTTCTCGACATGTCGAGGCCTTCAACTCTCGATACAACATTTTGGGAGTTGCAAGAAACGTGCCAAAGGAGGATGTGTTAGGTGCAAAAGAATGTGGCAACTCTTTAAACTCCATTCGTCCATTTGCGAATTGCCTGAATCGACTTGTAAAGTTCCCCTTTGCAGGTAATAATCTAGATCTTTAACTCTTAGTACGTGGTAAAATTTTGATAAACTATCGTCGGTGAATATAACATAATATAGCTGTAATGGTCGGGTAGATTGGACCAAGTGGGGGGTACTTGGAGTTATGTTCTAGAAGAGAGTTTTTTCACATGTGAAAAGTGGTTGAATAGGTTAGGTACAAAAACTTTGATCATAATTTACGGAAATGCATTGATGTACAAGTAGCTACAGTTTAAAGGCATGCAATTTGTGATAGATATTTGTATTCCAAGAGAGAGTCGACAAAATCAATAAACCAATTAACTCATCTTTCCCCCCATTGGTTGTGGTGGTATCCACCTACATCATGTTATATGGACATATGGTCACCTACTAGACTTCCATCCATTATGTTTATTTTTTTGTCATAACAAAAACTTGGTTTTAACTTAGTGATACATGCATATCAACTCGAAACATAACGTGTTATTTGATCCATGTTGACTTTTCATATTCGTGACGGTTAGGTTGTCAATTTTAGCATCGATCACTTTAGTTTAGTGCATATGTTTATTTATCGTAGATACTCGTTGAAACCTCTTCATCGGCCATTAATTCTATCGGTCCTTTCTATTTATTGCAGTCGATTTAAGGCGAAAAGTGGGGAAGAAATGAAGAACAAGAAAGAAATGGTTAGATGGGAGTTGCTAGTGAAAAAAGTGGTGTTTGCAAAAGCCACATCATCTATATTATTGCCCAAGAGAAAAAGAATGGAAGAAGAGCCAACACAATCATGTGGGCAAACCAATGATAACCATGCTTATGATATTAGAAATTTAGTTTGTTAATCATTGCTATAAATTAAACAAAATAGCTGTATGATTCTTTTTATTTCTCAAATGGAATAGGAAAGCAGATACTGTATTTATCTATATTGTATCGTTTTCTCTTTGTAATTTATCAATGGGGTCGAGTGTCATGAATAGTTTTTGAATTTTAAAGATGGATGACCCTAGTTTATACAAGTGCATGTAACATTTTTGTACGTTGCATATGAGTATATGAATAAAAGAATGATTTTCTAGTACTTGTTGAGACTTGTACGCTTTAAATACGATGACAACTGTTATGTCTAGTTCAAGGAGTTTGATTTGTTAAGATATCTAGTGTACCCACAAATCTTTGACACAATTGAATTTGATTATCAATCACAATTTGGTTTCGGTGGAGAATAATAAACTATATATAGTTCGATAGACCAACTAATCAAATTTAATTATTTAAATACCAACTAATCAAATTGTGCTTCTCTTACTTTTGAAGTAGGCTTCAAACCTACTTAGCTTTGAATGTGGGGGTTTATTTCCATTTTCCACACATAAATACATAATATAATTCAACTATTCAAGTCTAGGCTATTCCCATAAAAGAATTGTTATGTTCACAAAATCTTTATAAAAAAGTTTCTACACAGTGATGTGGCAACAACATTTGTCCAATCAAAACAATTGTGATAAAACAAGGACCTTATTTGATTGGTGAAATGATGTTGACATTGTGTGAAAACTTTTTTGTAAAGATTTTACGGACATAACACTCCTGTTCCCATTAACTAAATATATTGACTTTAATTTTTTTAGAACAACGGAATTTTATAAAAAAACACAAAAACGGCTAGCAAGAAGCTATACAACAAGAAATAAGATACAATCAAACACCACAGAAAAAGAACTAGTAGTATAACAAGCTACTAGGTTCCTGTCATACGGTGACAACTACTAACTAAAATATGAAGAAATAAAACATTGTTATACATGTACATGAATGACGAATGTATATCTTCATGAATTTATAGGTTACACACTTAGTTTTTAACATAGCTTTACGTTTCGTCGGATTGTATTCTTATAAAGAGAAGGTATATATAAATACAACAATTCAAGAAGTTTAAAATTGTCTATATATTAGAGCATCCACTATGAGAGGTTTATGAAAATGTTTAAAACTCATGAAAAAGTTTATGTTTTGTTTCAACCATAGTGAGTTTATAGTTTATATCTATGTGACATGAAGAGGTCTAAGATCCTAGACCTATTCATAATTTAATGCATGTGTTATGGTTGAACATTTTATATTATTGTAAAAGGTTTATACATAATGATATGAGGTTTATACTATCAAAAGTTTTATAAGTTTATGACTTGACATTTTATAAACCTATTGAAAAGCTTCATTATTGTGGATGCTCTTATTAGCATGTACATATATCCATAACAGGTTTTATCTTGGGCTCAAGCCTTTTTCTTGTAACTTATATATACTGTATGTTTTGTAGAGATAATCAAGTAATCAAATTAACCTTTGATATATATGGCTTTTTCAAGAACTATGATATATGTACTTTTCTTCTTCTAGTATGCTTTCAAAACGGCTTTCACACTAGGTCGTGTGCGTTAGAGTGTTTCTTATAAACGTGAGTACAAGCTGTTAGTAATTGAAAATGCCATTCAATTATCTTGGGTCACAAGTTGGTAGTTTAATGTCCCGCACTGTGTCTTGGAATGAAGTCTTGGAAAGAATGACAAATCGGCTATCTAGGTGGAAGCTCAAGACTATTTCTATAGGAGGGAGACTCACCCTTCTTAAATCGATGTTAGGTTCGAACCCTCTTTATCATATGTCGATGTTCAGGGTGCCAACGCAAGTTCTGCAGCAAATGGAAAGAAATCGTGCGAGATTTTTCAATGGCACTGACATTAAATCAAAGAAAATAAGTTGGGTTAGCTGGAAAAGGACAATGACATCTAGAGACACAGGAGGTATTGGGGTGGCTAGTTTGTTTGCTTTAAATAGGGCTCTCATGTTTAAATGGGTTTGGCGCTTTTTCGTCCAAAATAAGTCTTTGTGGGTCCGTGTGATTAAAGCGATACATGGTCAAGATGGCAAGATAGGTAAGAAAGTTTGTGTTAGTTATCCTTCAGCATGGCTGAACATAGTTAAAGAAATGGGGGTTATGCAAGCAAAAGGTATTGATATTTTAAACTATATGAAATTAAAGTGTGGGGATGGTACGAGTACATCTTTCTGGAAGGACATTTGGAGGGATGAGGTTGCATTCAAAGATTTATATCCAAGATTATATATGTTAGAAAACATGAAAGAAGTGACAGTTGCGCATAAACTTGCTCAGGAAGATCTCGAGTGGTCTTTTAGGCGGAAAGTGAGGAGTGGGTGTGAAATGCAGCAACTGAATTCTCTTAAGGCGAAGATTGAAGGCGTTATTCTTAATAATTCGAGTGATAGATGGACTTGGTCTCTTGAGGGGTCAGGCGAGTTCTCGGTTTCATCTCTTCGGAAAGAAATAGATTCGGTGTATCTTCCTCAAAGCGGAAAGAAAACCAGATGGATTAAACAAGTTCCTATCAAGGTTAATATCCTTGCCTGGAAAGTGTCTAATGACTATCTGCCTACTAGAGTCAACCTTTCAAAACGAGGTATGGAAATTGAATCGATCCTCTGCCCGATGTGTAATCTTTCGGCTGAATCTGCTTGTCATTTGTTTTTTCAATGTGAGACAAGTCGACAGATTTTTAATAAGATCTGTAGGTGGTGGGAGCTGGAGATTCAAGCTATAAATTCTTACGAGGAATGGGTGGTCTGGATGGTGAATATTCGTTTGAGGAGTAATAGCAAATCGGCGTTCGAAGGTATTTGGTATATTGCATGGTGGACCATTTGGAATGTACGCAATAACATCCTATTTGGTCAGGATAACCGTACTCAAAACATGATTTTTGATGATATCACTTCTAGGTCGTTTTTTTGGATTAAATCTCGATGTAATGTTAAATTCTCATGGGTGGATTGGCTAAAAGCCCCACACTTAATTCCTTTGTAAGTCGTTGTTTTTCCCTCTAGCATCTTGCTAGAGGTGTCTTAATAAAAATTTGTCGTTCAAAAAAAAAAAGTTAAACTAACATCACTTTATGCAGATCCAAAATGATATATTTGTCGCATAAATCATTAGTTATAATGAGAAATAAAATTCAAGACCTCGCATATGCAATCTCATTGCACCAGAACAAATAAATATTTACAATACCAAATTGTGTGGTATATAATTGTAGTGTATATGATATGAATGTTTTAGTTTCTTTATAAATCGAAAACCCGAGAAAGTATAAGACGAAAGAGATGATCATCAAAACAACGATAACTCAGAGAGTCTGATAAATATTTTCCAAGTATTTCACATTATAAAGTACACTTGAGTCCAAATCTATTTGGCCGGTATCATTATCTTATGATATAAGGATGTCGATATCCTAATCCCAACAAAATTGATTCGGTTTTTATAAACGCCTCGATAAACTTGTGTTCATAACTTTAATCAATCCAAAATTGTATATCATATCAAAGCAAAGCATTTTATTAGCTGGAATGTATGTCGACATTCTCGAATGAGTATGGGAATGTGGTAGCTTATGAAGAAAGGGTTTGTTTTTTTAATTATATTTGACTTCAAAACTATAGGTTTTAACGTGTAATTAACCAATTTAATTAGCATCACAATCAACCTACTTTTAAGGAAGGAACATTCTTAATCCCTTACACAATCATCTTTGACATTGACTTTTGTGGAACAAATTCAGAACATTTGCCACTTTTTAAGGTTGCTTAGATGTCAGTCTATTTTCAACCTTAATCTTAATTATAGTTAACGACATACCTGAGAAAATAGATGGATTCGTTGATTCGACAAAGTTAGGTAATGGTTAATGTATGTGCTTAGGCAAATCTATCTTGCTTATAAGAAGTTTTTATCTTGTAAACTTTCAAACATGTCAAGAGCAACGTACGTTAAACTTTTGACATCTTAATTAAAAAACTTCGATCACATTTTTAATGAAGGGGAGTAAACAATTCTCTCATATAAATAGGCTTGAAAGTGACCATTCCAAGTTATACATGTGCAATATAAATTACACATATATGATGAAAAATTTGCCACTAAAACCCTAGTAATGTGTTATATATTTATTAAACCTATGATATGATGCATGATTTGCCACCAAAACCGACTTTTGCCGCCACAAATCCATGTAATGTTTGAACACCATTCGTATATCATAAAAAAATTTAAACAATGATGTGACTTTATGGTTGGTAGTTGATGAAGTAGTGGAACATATGAAGCCGAAAATTTGGAAGGAACTGGAAATAAAGTAAGCTAAAAGAGGAACTTCGAAAATGACTCGCTTATTATCGTTATGACGATGAAGATTGGTGGAACTTTTTTGTCGCGTTTCTTCCTCGACAGGACCATGCATGGTCGAGCCAGCTATAGAAGTATAAGGGGAAATAGTGCCAAGTCACTATTGTCCAAGCTAGGACCAAAGTTGTACAAATTGTAATCGTTTGAAAAGTCTGTTAAAGTTAATTAATTTACTTTCCCGCTCATATTACTTAGTGTATAAATACAATCATTTCCCCTTGTAATATGTATGAAATATTTCTCATTTTTATCAATAAAACACATAATTCCGCATGGTATCACAGGATTGGAGCTCGAACCTTAATTTTTCAAATCCCCAAATTGATCAATAATCCGAAATTGATTCGATTGTGTAATCTTGAATTAAATTGATCAATCTTTAATCATAACCATCTGCACATTTCATAATTTGAAGCCTTTTGACGTCATCAATGGCGATTCCATCATCAACTCATCAAAACTAGAATAATTACCAAATTCACAATCAAACTCAAGACCACAATCAGAATGCCAATCCAAATGTCAAAAGTAGTTTGTTTGAAAAAATGAGGAAAAAATAGAAGTGAAAAATGGCATGCCGTGAATAAGGGGAGTTTTTTTTGTGTGTGACTGAGTTGTGTGTTTGAGATGACAAACTAACATGTACCAGTGTGTGTTATACTGTTATGACACCCAGTGCTTTTAATATAGCTTTGTGTTTCTTGTGATTGTATTCTTCTGATTGGGAATGGAAAAGAGATTTCTGCTTGGCATGATAAGTGGTGCAGTATAGGTCATCTGGATAGATTTTTCTCTAAAAGAGACATTTATAAAGCTAGGTATGAGGATGATGCTAAAATAATTGATTTGATCTCTCATGGGAGATGGAATTGGCCTGAGGAATGGACTAATGACTACCCTGAGCTGCATCAAATTCCTGTTCCAAGTCTGAATGAGCAGATTAAAGATAAGGTGTTCTGGTTGGATGCTAATCTAAAAGAGGTCCCTTTTTCTACAAAAGCAGCTTGGCTAAGTTTAAGAGATAGCCGGCCTAAAGTTCAATGGAGTCATGTGATTTGGTTTTCTCAGTACAATCCTAGACAAGCTTTCATCCTTTAGCTTGCTATTCAGGAGAAACTAATGACACGGGACAAAATATTACAATGGAATCAAGGAGTAAATCTTAAGTGTTCCTTTTGTTCAGGATGTGAAGATAGTCATGACCACCTATTCTTTCAGTGTCATTACTCATCTAAGGTTTGGGATAAGTTGAAAGATAAAGGAAATTTACATAATGCTCAAAACAGCTTGGTGAATGTGGTGACTGGTGAGCATTATTGCTGCTAAGAATGTGAAAAACAACATCTGGTGCATTCTACAAAAGCTTTTGGTTGCTTCTGCAATTTATCATTTATGGCAAGAAATGAATAGAAGGATTTTTCAAAATAAATATAGAAATGATGAGTCCTTATGCAACTGAATTAAGGAGGATATGGTGAATAAGCTCTCCACTTTGACTGTGAAGAACTCTTCTGATGTAAGGAAGGTTGCCAAAATATGAGGTTTGACCTTGGATAACATGAAGCTCAGAAAGATGAATTGAGATCTGGTGTTTGGATATTCAGTTTGAATATTTTGTATCAGTTGGTATATGTGCAATTGGGTATGTTCAAGGAATATTCAGTAATCATGAAGCATTTGAGAGATTCTCTAGGCAGGTCTGCTACTTAGTAAAGTGGTGCTGGATATAGCTTGGATATCATGTAGCAGCCTCCTAGAGATCTGCAGAGGGCCTAATAGCTTGGCTTTAAGAACCTTTCTTTATGTTTAATCCTACTGGCTATCCATCCTACTGCTATCCCAGTGTGCTTGTGGTAACATATATGAATAGTTAAAGGCTTCCCTTAAAGTCATAAGGAAGGTTGCCTGCATAGGTGGAATGCCAACTCAGTGATGCCTTAGTTGTTGGTCCAATTCTCAACTTTAAAGGGGTGTTTGGTTGAGTGGATTTGGCAACAGTTAAGGAAATGTAGCTGAGTGGGATGTATCCCTGAGTAACTCCTATCCAAGAGTGATGCCTAATTGGGAAATGTAGCTCTTGGGGATGGATCTCAGAGTGAACAGGAGTTTTCCCTTTGTTTTTGTGATGCCTATTTCAAGAGCCTCTATGTTAGCATAGTTAGGGTGTTTGAGGCAGGAAATGTAGCAAGGATGAGGTTTTTTTTCTCCATGGATGCCTAGTTGTTTTTTACTTAGTCACACTGATTAGTAAAAAGGCTAGAGGAATGAATAGAATAGTTGCTACTTTGGCTTGTTCTGATTCCTATTAGAGATGGTAGTGTTGCATTGCTATCAGATATAGCTTTGTGTATGATGTTTAGTTTGGTTTAAGTTTAAAGGGTTGGGGCTGTCCAATCCCTTTCTCTAACTATGTATACATCTCTGTTTGGTAATAATATTTCATCTTTTACCAAAAAAAAAGAAGTTTAAAATTTTGTCGATATATAGCTTTTCCAAAAATAATGATATATTTACTTCTATTCTTCAAGTATGCTCTCAAAACGGCATTCACACTAGCTAGTTATGTAAGAATTTATTGAAAGCTAATTTGATTCCTTAATTATTATTGATAACAACTATCATATATATAGGATACAAGAGAACATTCTGGAATGATTACCATTGGCTTAGGCCCAATACAAATTAAAGAATAATAAATGTCTTGACTAATAAATGTCTTGACTTGACTTGAATGTTTGAATGTTGACTTGACTTTCAATGTTGACTAATACGCCTCTGCAGTTGGAGCGGGAGGAGGCCGTACGCTCAAACTGGAGCGAAAATCTTTAAACAAAGCTGAGGAAAGACCTTTGGTGAAGACATCAGCATACTGAAAACGAGATGGAACATGAAGAACCCAAACATGGCCAGCTTTAACCATATCATGAACAAAGTGTATATCAATCTCAATATGTTTGGTGCGTTGGTGTTGAACCGGGTTGACTGACATATAAACTGCACTAACGTTATCACAGTAAACCAGAGTAGATGTCAAAAGAGGAGAGTGTAACTCACGAAGGAGATTACGAGTCCATGCAGTTTTTGGAACAACATTAGCAACACCCCGGTATTCCGCTTCAGCATTAGAGCGAGAGATGGTGTGTTGTTGTTTAGCATACCACGAAAAAAGTTTATCACCTAGAAACACACAATAACCAGAAGTAGACCTGCGGGTGGAAGGGCAACCTGCCCAATCAGCATCAGTGTACCCAACTAAAGATGTAGTAGCGGAAGCATATAACTGAAGACCAAGCTCCAGGGTGCCCTGAATATAGCGCACAAGTATTAACTATAAAGAAAAGACTATAAGATCCTAACCTTATGCAAAATAAGCTAAACAAGGTCGGAAAATTTTGTCTTCAGCACCAGGAGGTGCAATGCAACAGAACAGTGGCTTAAAGCCCCTTTTGGCTTATCCCAATAAGCTCATATGAGCTTTTTACTTAAAACAAAATGCAAACAGATTTAAAGGGGAGGCTAATGAGCTTATTTTCAGAACTTTATGCATTTTGATCAAATTTAACCTGCTGATATATGGACTTAAAGTTGACTGTTTTCCAAAAATTTTGTATGCACACACTTGACTTGGTGTTGGTAAATCAAAATGACAGGGGAAAGGGATGGGTAGAAGGGCTAAAAACAACAACAATAAGCACAACAACAAAGTGCTTAAGCTGCATAAGCAGCTGGATCCCTCTGGCTTAATTTGGCTTATTAAAAATCTGACATATTATAAGGGAGACTTAAAAACTCATTTTTATACTAAAAGTTATAATTAAAATGATCCTAATGAGCCTACACACTCAGCCAAGATTGGCTGAGTGTACTTGACCCACAATGGTGCCCATATTGACCCATTTTAAGGCTTTCCCAAACACCCCTTTAATATATGAATTCGGCTCTTTTTTTGGTTTTTAAAAGAATTAAGTGGGTAAAACAAGATTACAAGTGATGCTTAACAAGTCTTACACATTTTTATATAGGTTTAAACAGATTTAAAGGCTTAAATGAGACTTTGCACTTTTGACAATATTAATTTCACAAAAACTCTTAACTTGCATTAAAGCTGAAAGTAGTACAACATAAACTTAAGAATAAACTGAGTACAACAATTTTTTAAACAAAACTTTAACTAAATTTTAAACTATATAAGTAAAAACAGGGATTAAAAAAAAGTAGTGGTCTTCGGGTTGTCTTCTTTTCTTATATAGAAGTCTTCAGCCTTTGTGTTTGTGTTAGTTGCGAGTGTAGAGACCCTTTGCATAACTCCCAGCCATTGGATTGGGATTGTGCTTTATTTAGAACCATACTCAGCCATTGATGTGCGTTGAGGTTGTGGGATTGCCAAGTTGGCAAGTTATAAAGGGACAGGGTAAGTGGGAAAGGTTTATGCATTGATGAGAGGAGTCCTGGAGGGGATGGGATGGCTTGAAAACAAGGGGCTTGCCCGGTATTGGTTTGGCGGGAAATGGGGGAGAGTACAGGGTTGCTGGTTCAGTTTAAAGAGAAGTATGGGGAAGAGGCAAGAGTGCCCCCCCATCTCTCATTCTCTTGTCAATTCCTTTTAGCCCGTTTTTAGTTATAAAAAGGTTTGGAAAATGACCATTTCGGTCCCTCCGTTTTATAAAAAGAAAACAAGGAAGGTTTAGGGCAATGGCAAATCAGGTCCCTGTGGTTTATAACTAAAAAGAAAACTGCCATTTGGCAGTTTTAGTCCTTGTGTTTTATTTTTCTCTTTTTCTTATAAAACAACTTTTAAAACTTGGCAACTTTGGCCCCTTTTCTTTATTTTTTCATTTTTAATTATAAAACAAGTTTTTAAAATTTACATTTTTGGTCCTTGAGTTTTATAAAAAAGATGTTTTGGGCTATTGGGCTTGTATTGGGCCCAATTGAGTGTGTCTGGGCCCAATAAGGTTTAGGCTTATGTTATTGGGCTTTTTAAGGCCCAATAAGGTTATGAAGTGGATTTTGTGTGTACAATGGCTGAGATTGGCTGTAACTGGGCTAGGATTGGGCCTTCAAAGTCTTCACAGTCTTTGTCAACTAAGGCACACAATATGGGCTGTTGTAATTGATTGGATAGGGCCCATTTGGTCTTCAAACATTCTTTCATAATCATACTATGGGCTTTCCCAGGCCCATCAGATGGGTTAAGATTGCAATTCAACATTGTATTCCTCATAATGACTCTGATTTTTGACATTTTCGGACTTTGCCTATGATTTTTGCACAAATCTTTCCATTTCATGCTCTTTTTGTCATTTTGGCTTGGTTTTCAGTCTTTTTGATGATATCCACTTCCTGCACAATACAAATGCAAAACAAACAAATATATTTGGGACAGTTTTTGTCCTGTTTTTTGGTCCATATTAAGCTCGTTTTAAGAGTAAAAGAATATGTTGTAATTAAAGCACTTATCAATTATTCTTACTACATATTTTAGTCACCACAACAAGTATTATGGCACCCCGTGTATAAGTGTGTTGTCGTGCATGGGTTCATACTAGCATATCCTTTATATATTTAACGCGACATATGGACAAGAAATCAAAAAGGGAACTAAATTATGAAATGTATCTTGTTGTGAGGGACTTACAAAGGGTCCTAGTGTCTTATCCGAGCTATGCAAGCAAACCAAGTGCATACACGATCGAGTTTACCCAACCAAAGCTTCCAAGTTTAGTGTATACCTAAACCTAGCTCGTGAAAACCCTTGAGGTCGCGTATATAAACCCTAGTAAATATATGTTGACTCAAAAACAAGATGTGTGGGTGTGCTTGGGTGCGGTTTGTGACCCGAATAAGAGAGACAAGTATTGATTAGTTGTTTAAGTGTTTTGTAAATTGTAAGAGTGTTAAATGGTAAGAGTGTGTGAGTATTATATAGCGAAAAGTGGCTAGTTAACTCCTCTAGTTCCTTAAACAAGCCAAACCGTGCCCTAACAAGGTGGTTTTATGGTTTCTAGTTAAGCACTCATTGTTTTGCTAATACCCTCCTAGTACACTCCTTAATTGCAAGGTAGTTGTACAAGATTTCTTAAGATTTGAAAATCTTATGTGTTGTGTGTATATGTGTGTGTATTTCCGCGGCAAAACAAGGGCAAAAGAGAGGTCATTTGGTTATTATCCAATGTGTATTAGCTAGTTAGGAGACATTAGGTACAAAGTTTTAATTAACATGTGTTGTACATGTACATAGGGATCTTTTAGGAGCCTTGCTAGTTGTATTATGAGGTGGGACGTGTGGTTTAGGGAGGAAGGAAGGAGAGATTTGAAATCTTGTTAAGATTACAAGGTACATTCCTTAATTAGGAGATCATGGTACAAAATTCATGTTATTATCCAATGGTTTATGGGTTTTCTTTACCCATAGCCGGCCATATGGCTTATTAACACAAGAATTTAATAGTTTTTGTGTTTAAGGATTAAAAGTGGGTATTGGTTTGAGTCTAGGTAAGTCTAGGTATTTTCGGGGGGTGTCCGAATGTATTTTATTGCGAAACGTAACCTTTTACGTGACTAATAAAAATAAAACACTCTAAGTTAATAATTATCTTCTTAATAATTATTTATTACTTGGTTGATGTAAACCTTAATTTATTTGATGACCGTTTACATTAAATGATTATTTCTGGTCTACGCGATTTAGCTTAAAAGTTAATTTAAAAGTAAACGCGTATCGGACCAAAATAAATCGTGACAAACAATAGGAGTCGTAAATGACCTGAAATTGAGAAATGTTACACCGCCCGACATGCAAAGTTTCTGGCTGGCTAGATGCAAATACCAAAAGTTGTCGTCCGACATTCAAAGTTATCGGCCGGCTGGATTGATACCATCTTCTCCAAGTAAACTTTGAAGCTCCATGACCGATCAGGAGGGTTCTAAAAACTCTTTTCCCTAGCATTTGATAACCCTTAGGCCCTAATAAAAGCATTTAATACTCAAAAGGCTTAGCACTAGTATAAATAGACCCCCTTGGCTAGTGCTTTCACATCATCAAATCATCTTATACTTTTCTTAACCAACCTTTTACACAATACACACCACTCTCTCCTACTACCCCCACCCTTTTCCAGAGGTGTTAGGGGGTTGGTTTGGTCGCCACATACAACCAAAATCCATGAACGAGTTAGAGAAGAAAGCCATGATCCATAAACAATCCAATCTCCAACAATTATTATTACCAAACACCCTAAGGACATACACTTACAACATGAGGCTACTTTTAGGAAGGTTTTGGGTTGGAGAAATTGTATTTTGGTTGTTTCTCTTGGTTAGAATCATTGGGATACTTTGGTTGAATGTCTAGCCTTTGGTACTTCAAACTCTAATGTTTGGTAACTTATTCTTTAATATTCAATCATGTTTATGTTTGTGTTTTGATTGATATTATGAATGATGTCTTCATACTTGTTTGGTTCATATGAAAACTTGTGATAAAGAGATGTTTGAATTTTACTAGTGTTTGGTTGGACTATGATGATAACATCATATTTGGCTGAATTAGAATTTGTTCTTGTTTGTTACTTTGGTTGATCATTGTTGAGTCTATAAGTCGAAAGGATTCTCAATGGTGGTTGATTTCAATTCATTAATCGATAAATGATTTGGTCTTGTGCTTTGTGACAATTGTGCAAGGGAATTAATAAACATAACAAGTAAAGGTTTAACTTAGATTAATGTCGAAAGGAGTCTTTTGAATATGTGTGTTCTAATCATCTTTCAAGTAATGGAACTTAACAATCGATGGCATCAAAGTCTATAAGTCGAAAGGATTCTTTGTCGTTGTTGGTTTAGGCATAAGGCTCATGATATGACCACTTGATTGAGACTTATGTATAATTGATTTATAAGACACTAAACTATTATTATTGATTCTATAGGTCGAAAGGATTATCAATGATAATATGTTTTACAAACTAAACATCCTAATATCCATGTGCTCATTTGTCAAAACATGTATGTTCTTTGTGAGCTTGTTTCCTCACATATATATAATGACGATGATAGCTATATATATACATATATATATATATATATATATATATATATATATATATATATATATATATATGTATATATATATATATATAGCACTTCATAGATTACATACAATACCACATACATATATACATATAATACATATATATATTATACATATATATATTTATATATAATATATATATATATATAAATATATATATAATATATATATAGATATAATATATATATATGCCCCCCCATAAAAATCTTCTATTTCCTCCAACTTCTATGAATGAATTGTATTGGTTTTGATGTTCATGAATTATGTTTGATATATGGTTGGGAAGCTAATGATGTGTATTTTTTAATGCAAAAAAATGAGTATCATTTGAAGTTTTACACAAATACTTAGGAGGTGTTTACAAAATTAAATGGTTCTATATCAACCTCTTAATAAGCATCTTATTGGGGAGAGAAGCTTTAATGCTTCCCCCAATTAAGATGCATTACGGGTTTGGACCCACAATTCTTCAACACTAAGAAAAAAAGAAACACCCCCTTATGCTCTTTTCACAACATCATGTTGAGTGTTTAAACTTATAGATTACTGTTATATCACATGTGATAAATCAAGGGGGTTTGACTATAAAAAATAATCTTCTATTTTCTCCAACTTCTATGAATAAACTGTATTGATTTGGAGGTTCAAAAACTATGTGTGATACATGGTTGAAAAGCTAAGGATACATATTTTTCAATGCCAAAAACAATGAGTCATTTGGAGTTTTACAAAAATATTTATGAATATACCCATTTTATGAAAGCATGATGAGTGTTTGAGCATACAGATTAGTGTTATATCACATATGATATATCTGACACAATAGTGCACCGAGAAAAAACCAAAAAGCAAAAAAAAATAAAAGAAAAGTATGTCGAAAATATATGAAAGTGTCTCTCCATTGAAAAATAATTAAATGCTCGCACGTATGGTGAAAATTATGTTGGTTAACGGTTTTTGAGATATGTAATAACTAAAAAAGGCGAAAGCGAGTTTTAATTAAAAAAATAAGTGAAAGGAGTGGTAGTGGATGTTTTTTATGTTTCATTGTGTTTATTAGATCAAATAAATTAAGTGATTAAGATTAGTGCCTTAAAATAGGGATGAGCAAGGGTCTGAAATCGGTTGGAACTGAAACTGGAACCGATGGATCCGAGAACTGAATTTTAAGAAAAGTGGGAACCGAGAACCGAACCAAATATAGTTTTCGGTTCTGGTTCCGATTTCAATTTCGGTTCTGGTTCTTCGGGTCTACCCGGATAGGAACTGATTTTCTGAAAGAAAAAAAACCTCATGCACTAATAAATTAAGCCAATAAAAAGCACAATTTTTAAAGCAAAAATAATAACATTTAATCATTCTATAATTTCACAGGTTATCAAAACTTGTTTACACAAACATCTTATCAAAACTAATATTAAATTACTACAATCAAGGATAGAATAAACTTCTAGAATGCTTGTAAGATTTTAAAATTAAATAATAATATCATGTTATAAGCTAGTACATTGAATGTAAATAAAATCAAGGGTAAAGGCTATAGAATACCAACGTACTTTCTAAAATTTACTGTAATGGACAACTTACTTTTTTATTATCAATACCACATACTTACATTCAAATTTTGTTTCAACTTGAACAAAACGTTTGTACAGTTAGTTATTATGTGGCAACGTTAGTCCATTTAGCCAACGATCGTTTGAGGATGTTGCAAAAATCGTCCCTGTGGTCTTCATATGTATTTTTTTTCTTTCGATTTTTATCAAAACTTCTTTTTTTACGAAAATGTTTATACACATTTGTATTAAAAAAATTCGAAAATTTTTTTATACACATAAAAAATTTTTATACACATTTTTATAAAAAAAATTCGAAATTTTTTTTATACACATAAAAAATGTGTATACAAATTTTATGTGTATAAAAATATTCGAAAAAATGTGTGTAGAAATTTTCGAAAAAATGTGTGTAAAAATTCGAAACATTTTATACACTTTATACACATTTTTATAAAAAAAATTCGAAATTTTTTGTATACACATAAATTTTTTATACACATTTTTTATTTGTATAATTTTTTTTTGAATTTTTTTATAAAAATGTGTATACAAATTTTCGTAAAAAAAGAAGTTTCGAAAAAAAAGATGTTGTGATAAAAAATTTCGAACAAAAGAAAAAAATTTCAAAAAAATATATATGAAAACCACAGGGACAATTTTTGCAACTTCCTCAAACGATCGATAGCTAACGCTGCCACATAATGACTAACGATACAAACGTTTTGTTCAAGTTGAAACAAAATTTGAATGTAAGTTGGTGGTATCGATAATAAAAAAAAGTAAGTTGTTCATTACGGTAAATTTTGGAAAGTACGTTGGTATTATATAGCCTTTACTCTAAAATCAAACATAAAATGTACTTTCATTGTTTTGATAATGATGATAGTTGTTTATGTTTCAATAGATTAAAGATTCGAGTGTTTGGTTTGGTTATACTAAAAGTAGGCTAGTAGAATTTTTTTTATAGTACGTATGATTTGAGTATAAGAAATAAAAAATAATTATATGTTTTTAGAATTATTGGGTATTTGGTTTCGGAATCGAGAACCGGTGAAATCGAACCGAATCGACCCAAGAACCAAAAGATCTCAAACTTAAGATCTGGAACCGGAACCTACGGTTCTTGTCCAATTCGGTTCTTGGTTTTAGTCCAGTTCTCGATTCCGATTCAATTCTTTGGTTGTTTTGATCATCCCTACCTCAAAATGTGAGGAAATAAGTCTTTCCAATATGACTTTGTTATTATGTTATTCATTTTTATTTTTGGATTGTTGTTTTAAAAAAGTCGACGCTTCATGTAAATGTTTGTCAAACAAGATTTGTAACAACATGTTTTATTATAGGAGCCGAGTAATTATTTAGCATGATTAAATATTCAAGTTTCGAAATTTTCTTAGATATTTAAAAAAGGAAACTTGTAAAAGAAAAGAAAAGAAATAGTTAAAAAAATGCGCGCCATATGTAATGTGCTAGTACAGTACTATCTTTATGGCTGGCCTGTTGGTGACCCCTGACGCTATTTGCCAGCTTTTGCCCCCTCCCTCTTACTCACGCCTTCTTTTAAGTTTTCCACCATCTTCACAACACAAAATTAATTAAATCAAATTCATCTACTAGAGTATTTTTATTTATCTGTTCCAAATTTCATCTATATATAAATTGTGTGTGTGTTTGAAGATGGCGAGTAATATTGGAATGATGGACAGTGCATATTTTGTTGGGAGGAATGAGCTTTTGTCTTGGATCAATGCTAGACTTCAACTCAATCTTTCTCGTATTGAAGAGGTATCATTTCCATATAATAACTTTTAATTCCAGTTATCATATATACACACAATTAAAAAGTCAAACTTAAGTGTTTGTGTAAAGTAGTTACTATTTATAAACAGTTTTAAACTAAAAATACCCAACACCCTCTCAATTATCGCATAATTTGCACCCGAAACTAGTTATTTATGGTAATTATATGATTCTGGTACAAGATTATTTAATTTAGGGAAATTTTGTAAAAGATCCACCCTCTAACTAAGTGGCCTAGTGGTTAGGCACCCAATGTCTTCTCAAGAGGTCTAGGGTTCAAACCTCACTAGGTAGTAGGTATACATTTAGAGATGGTCACGTAAATGGTCACTGGATACCCAGTTGGGCTGCCTGCATTTGACTCAAGGAGTCTCCGTCTGCCGTCTAATGTAATTTTTCATCCCTAAAAAATTAGACATATATTCAAATTTTGAATCTTTGATTACCTTTCTTAATAGTTTTCTCATTGTGTTTAGCATTGCGTTTTGGAATTTATAATGTGATTAGACTTTTAGTATAAAATAGTAGAATCGAAAACCAGCCGGCTAAATAATGTTTGAGTGTGCTTAATTACGAAGCTCTGATACTCCTACTATATATTTGTAAAATGTCATATACATAGACGTAGTTTTGTTAATGCTATTACTAAACTACTGGTAATTATTTGATCGTACAATAGTCAAAGTCAATTTAGAATAAGTATAGTAGAAACTGATTGTTCGTAATTTTAAAAGCAATCACTTTCGAAACACAATTCCAATCACCCCTTTGAAATTAATTTGATCGATGTTACACTTGTGTAAGTCCTAAAAGGAGCATTCAAGCTTTCTTTATATACTTGTGATTTATTAGCTTCTTAATTGCGAATTTGTCTTTGGTGTATATAGGCTGCTTCAGGTGCTGTACAATGTCAAATGATGGATATGACCTATCCAGGAGCTGTTCCGATGCACAAGGTGACAATTATTCTTCTGGGTGACTAATCTTTAGCTTAAGCCATGAGCTGACACAATGTTGTTTGGCTATAGGTTAACTTCGATGCACGAACAGAATATGATATGATCCAAAACTATAAGGTGCTCCAAGATGTATTTAACAAACTCAAAATTGACAAGGCAAGTACCTTTAGCATCTTAAGTGATAGATACCGTATGAATTTTGAATACATATTCATTTGAAAAATGTGAAGTGTCCTAAAAGGGTCGAGGGTTTTCATTTTGTTGCAGCATATCGAAGTAAATAGGCTAGTAAAGGGTCGTCCATTGGACAACTTGGAGTTCTTACAATGGTTGAAACGCTACTGCGAGTCTGTAAATGGTGGCATCATGAATGAGTATGCTACGGTCCTCAACTATAATGTAGTTCTGTTTTATATTAGATCTTCTAATATGTTTCGTATTCTTTCAGGAATTATAATCCTATTGAACGTAGAAATAGGGTAGGTAAGGAACGTAATATCATGGCATCTCAAAAGAGCTCAAAGTCACTGCAAGCAAACAACTCCCAGAATCGTGCTTCAGGGGACAAAATAAACATTCCCAAAATAAACGGTGAGCTGATTTAATATTATGCTAAAACAAAAAATGCAACATTTATTTTTGCATCCAACATGGAAACTCTTACATTTAATCTGGGATGAATGAAACGATCAGCAAATTGCTGAAACATGTACAACTGTTGTTCCATTTATCTGCTCTAGCAAATACAAATGTACGAGATTTCGTTGATATATAATATAAATCTTAATGTTGATTGATTTAGGGACAAAGCAAAAGCCAAAAACAATAGCAGTCGAGTCTGATTCTTCAGAGGAAATTCAAGCTTTATCTAATGAGGTATTACTGAAATATGAACAGATTAATGTTTTCTCCAAAATGTGAAACTACTGAATGAATGTTAAGACACGTACAACAGTAGATATACATGTCATATGACCATCTTTTAATGACTCTTAACAATATATCAAAAATAGTACTTATAATGACCTTTTATAACCTTCTATTTTGTTCCGGAAGTAATTTGCAGTTTCGATATTATCATTCAGATTACAGAGCTGAAGGTGTCTGTCGATCTTTTGGAGAAAGAAAGAGACTACTATTTTGCAAAGTTACGAGATATTGAGATACTTTGTCAGGGTCCTGAATTGGAACATATTCCGGTAAAATTCTGAATTGGAACATATTCCAAGTCTATCTGTATGCTTACTGTGCAACTTATGAAATTACCGTGACTTGACTAGAATCAACAGAAGATTCTATACAAATCTAATGTATTTTACTTCTATTGTATACATTGCACAGATGGTCGTGGCAGTTAAGAAGGTATTGTACGCATCAGATGAGGAGTCTGCACTTGCTGAAGCTCAAGAAATTGTATCTGCTAGTCAATGAACGATAGTTGACCAGAAGTGAAACTGACAATGATATGGAGACAATCTTCATTGACTATGTAAAATTAAGTTTATCACATGACGATATGAAGAACAAAAACATGATTAGGTAAAGTAGATCTTCTTGTGATGATTATGGCTGTACAATCGATCATTATTGCCTTGGGGATCAGCACTCACCACTGTGCTGAGTTTAAATTGCTGAGGTTCTAGGGTTTGTCATTAAGTGTTGTACACTACTTTTCTCTTTTTTTTTCTCTAACTTGCGACACTAATGTGCAATGTTTTAGTTTGATCTGATACACGAGTGTAATTGTATCAGTATCTCTAATGTTTGATACTAAATTAATCTGAAGTATTGGAAAAATCCTATTTCGAGATCAGACAGACATGCTAAGAAAAAGGCTTGACTACTTATTTGTACGGGGTTTATGTTTGGAGTTAATAACGCCAATCCTGCTACAAGTCAACAGAAAGCAAGACCACAATTGTAGCAGTTTGCGACACTTCGTTCTAATTTAAACTGGGCATGACAATCTGTACACGGTCAATATAACGCACACCTGTTTACTAACATAAACTGTAACTGTTGCATTATATTCACATGACATTTTTCACTTGTATTCCACCCAAAGCTTCAGCTGCTCTTGTCATTCCTTTACACGTGTGAAACCTTAGATTTTACCTTTGATGCGTCGATTACCTATATTTCAGGATTCCCTAGATGTCCATAATCTGGACTTCCCATTGAGTGTACTTGTTCTGTGTTCATAGAGCAAATTTAAACGAGACAGAAGAAGCCCATGGGACCTTTTTTGTATGTCCCAGCTCACATTATCAATTACCCAAGTGAAAAGTTTCTTAGAAAACAAGATATCGGAAGTCAAAGGTTCGGGGTCAGCCTAGTAAAAAACCGGTATTGTTAAAAAACCGAAAACCGGTCTAACCGGTTCGGTTATGTTTAACCGGTTCGGTTTTAAAAAAAACGGTTTTTTTAAAAACCGGTTTTAAAAAAAACCGGTTTGTAATTTGCATCCCTAGTTTCCACCCATTTATAGTATATGTATATAATTAAAGGTATTTTAATATACAGGAAAATTTTGGGGTTTGAACTCATGATGTAAAGACTAAAGAGATGACCAAAAATAATCAGACAGCCCCTCTCAAATAATTCACGATGCTGAGGCTACAAGCATAGACAGCAACTGTTGGGATTTTATAACTAGTTAACCATTAACAACCACGAGTACGCAACGGATATGGATCAAGTATGGTGCATATGATTAACACACAATAAATAAACAAAAGGGTAAACAAGATGAAGACCTTAAAGAACAAAACAAATGCAATGAACAATCATGAGTGGTTAAATCGGTTAAATTACACTCTACGGTTGCTACCACAACAACGTTCTCGAAAAAGTACGTTCCCGGACCTCAGATGCTAGTCTTCTTCACGTCTCTCAAACACCCAAGTGTTACTCTTGTTTCTTGAACCGAATATCACAAACAACCCGTGTTTAATACTTGTTCTAGATCCGATCCAAATACCAACTGGTATGCGTTTGGATGGAACCAAGAAACAAAAAATAAAGAGAAAACCCAAAGCCAGACAACCACAGGACTCAAAACTGGGTCTGTAAGTTATGAGAACAACAACACAACCATTGGACTACATGTCCTTTCTTGTATAATGGTGAACACAGAAACATAAAAGTAAACTAAACTGTATGCATGAGCAATCATGCATACGAATTATATCATTATCCATGTATGTGGTACTTACATTAACATGCATACATGATATTATTTAAATACTTCATGCGTATGGTTTCTATGGTTTTGTTGTCGTGTGATTTTGTTTTGTGGGTGACTTTTTGAATCGGACGACCTTATGAGAAGAGGTATGGGGTGTTTAAATAACACCTCAACCTTTAGTTGTAGATAACTTTAAAACTTTAAAGATAAACTTTAAGTCTTAAGTTTATCACAACTCTTTCATCTTATCCTAAACACTCATCATTATCACTATAATGTTCACACAAATTCCTTTCTAAAATCCTTTAAAATCTGCCACTTTTAGGAGGAGGACAAAAGTTTCCATTTCGACATTTTAACCCCTTCTCTTTTTATTTATTTAACGGATATATAAAGTTAGTTAAGCATCCAACGGAAATTAACGACCGTTTAAATATATTTCGTGAAACATAAAAACAAGACCAAAAAGACAATTTTACAAATACATAATACTGTATACAGATGACTGATGCCGAGCAAACTGGAAACATCGCATGATCCACTCACAAGGCTCCACACATTTTCTAGTCGTATAGGTGGCGTAACCAACTACCATAATCCTACAAACAGCCTCCCACTTGGGAGTATGGAGTATCAGACCTCTGAGCCCAAATACTAACGATAGAAACTTCTAGCAGAGGACACCCACATTTCGTTTTTAAAACTAGAAAAGTCTGAGATCACTTTCAAAAAACATTCCACAGTGAGCAATGGTTTGTATCTCTTGCTATAATCATGCCCTTTGTTCAGATACCGTTAAACATGGATAATGATCCTAACTCATTCAAATAGTTTAACCATTTTAGATCTCGTTATAAGAACTAAAATTACAGAATTACCAAATGTAAAACAAGAATCAATCTGCATTAACCCCTTATGGGTGCGTCCAGGAACCACAATTATCCTGAATAATTCTGGAGAGGCGCCAATGTATCAACTGCACATCAAGTGGAGGAACAAAATCTTTGTTGAATACAAGTGTTGTGAATGCTGCTTCATATCACTTCCAATAATAGCCTTTATAACTACCATTTTCAGGTTAGCGTTTGACTTAGAATTAAAAAGTGATATCCACACATACCAAACATGTTTGTATTCTCCCCCCCCCCAAGGCTAAGGATGACTTAACTAACCATGTTTCCGCAATTTTACTTATGACAAACGGATCCATAAAGTAAATATTTTGAAAGTTGGGGGGTGTCCCATATGCATCCTTTGTGTATAACATATGAGTTATGTGAGGGCGGGAACCATCCATATAATCAAAGAAATTAACCAACACGTCACAATTTGTCTAGTGAACAATATCTCCATACAGTAACCGACCATGGACATATAAGAATAAATAAAATTATTCAAGGATTAAACATGCAAATATAGGATAACAATTATTATATGTATGAATAACAAATACCACGTATCTTTATTCATCAGAAAGTAAAAATTGTCTTACATCCCAATTATCCAAATACTAAAACAGATATGCATGAAACTAATTAGCAAGTTGAAGTCAATGTATCCAACATTCTCAACTTTTCCTTTACAAGACAGCTAAATAGTTATTTGAGTAAACTTTTCGAATACTTGTTTCAAATTCACAAATTTGTGAAGAATTTTGACGCTATGATGAGTGTCGTATGTATATTTGCATACTATTGCAAGAATCATAGTATGAAAATGTGATAGTACCTTTAACGAGTATTTTGTAGTAAACAACATACAATCTGGAGAATCATCTTTACGTTTTCTTAAAATGTACAAGTATCCCTCATTCTTTAATGTTGAATTGCAACTAAACCCTAATTGGAGCATATCTAGTTAAGCAGATTATCATAAATAATGAATCCCTACTTCAACTAGAGAATTAATTTATACTCTATCTATCATGGTACACAAACAACAACGAAAGCCTTATATAATTCCGAAAACGTAGTTTAAACAGTCACTAAATCACTCTCACTAGGTACTGTTGTTTTAGTCAGTCATACTCTAAACACTCTTAATTAGGATACATTTGTTGTTAGCTCATCCTTGCTCATGTGCAAAAGTAACAACCATTCTCATACACGAATAGTCTCTGCGCTCTTTGTGTCGAATAAAGATGAATCCCTTTGTTTAAAACATAAGTTCCCATCATGTATTAAATAATCTCAGAGAAATATATCATTATTTAAGACTTGCTTCAATGATTTAATGCATTGTTTTGGACTTTATATTCGCATATGTTTAATTTCATTAAACTTTTTTTTCCAAGTTGTTTTTATTCCTAAATTCCTAAGTGGAGTTTAATTCCCACCACAAGGGATTAACATCTATCTTAAAATGGAATGATACTGTCAAATTGTTTACACAACAATTAATTGTTAAGGAAAAAACATAGTGCTCCCACTTGATGTCAGATTGTACTCAGGAGTTATCTAAATATTTAATTAGATGCCATAATGTGATTTATACTTAGGATCTCGCTACCTAGATGCTGATCTAATCCACACTTTGAATTCTTTATCCTGTATAACTTATAAAAGTGTATTATTTTAAACCTCATAACCTTTTGAATTCAACAACATCCGATCTCAGCAAAAGGTAATCAATCAAGAAAATGAGAGTTATAAAACTTAGTTGTCATAAAACAAATACAGACTCATAATCCTTTTGATTACTCATCGTCCTCGCAAGGTAATCATTAAGGAAAGAGTTATGATCCTTAGTTCGCCATACGTCAGATTCAAGAAATCTGTATGACAATTAGTTATCTTTATATAATTAATGCGTATAGAAAAGAAAAATTTTAATCACAGTCCAATTCTTGAGTCAGAATTAAAAAACCTTGTCATCAGTCAGGCTATCATTATTGTGTACAAATCTTTGTCCTTATGAGCCTTTCCTTTATTAAAAGAACTCATTCAGACCTTAACATTTACTGTTTTGGTGAAAATATCAATCCGGTTCAAAACAATGATTTTCTTTTAGGATTGCAACTTTTCATTACAAATTCTAATATATTTATCATATTCAAGATGTGAAATTCATCTTAAATTAGTTAGCAGGTTAATTATTACCCTTTACTAATATTCTCAGCATTGATTAAAAATATCACTCCATTGCTAGGCCCTTACGAGGATTTATAAATAGAGTACATATACATTTGGTTTAACATGTTTCATGATATAACTTAGTAATGACATCAACAATTTAATTCAGAAGGTATGTATTTTTTGTACTTTAATATCTTCAAGAATCTATATATGCGGCCCCAACTACACTATAGTAAACAGATATCCATCACTAACACTAAGCAATTAAGCAACAATAAATGATTCTTAATAGGGACAACAAAAAACCTATTAAACAATCTGCATCTCTAGCTTGTTAATAATATGCTTCATAAGATATTAACAATTTTAGAACTTTAAATCATACCTATAATGGGACACATCCCTAATCTAAAAATAGGCTAATTACATGAATACCAACAATTTGAACTATATTGGATTGTATCAATGACACAACGCACATCAAAAATTTTTTTATTAACCTTGATAGTATTTTATTTGGAGGTAGAGCAATTAAATGTTTATCATAAAACAAACAATGTGAAATAAAGTTTGTATTCGAAACACATAAGAACAAATACCATAATAATGTGGTATCCTATGAATATTGGAATTGTGAGACTCTATCAGAATTCCCCAGATAACTTAATTCTCTTTGGATAAAATACTTGTCAATTGGGTCGAGCCAAATTTCAGAATACAAAGTATTTTTAAAACCAAGTGCATGCAAAAACTTTATATATCTTTGAATAGTACAATACTCTATTTCATGTGTTTCAAGTAAAACATAACAAGTCACTTATACGTTATGAGCTCATTGGATAAATCAAGAGACCTTTATGTAACTCAATGTTCATGTGTTTCAAGAAACAGAAACATGTCAAGTTATACGTTTCCAGTCGCCAAATAATTCAAGACATGAATTATGTGTTTAAAAGAAGACACAAATAATTTTACAACTTTACTTATGTTAGCAGTCATTGATTAATTCAAGGACTTTATAATTACGTCTTAACAAGTAAACATAATTATACTAACTAAAGTAATCATGAACGCAAACTCTTGAGTTCAATGATAATTTTCAAGTTAATTTCATACTTCATAATCATGATTATATAATTAACCATAATTTTTTTGACTAAAACATGTATCTCAATGTACTGAAAAAGCATTAATATTATATCTTTGGGCTTTTAAATGTAATAAGGGCAACAAACATCTTGTGAGATTTAAGTCCTAGTAAGTTTATTAGTTTTCTTACCTTGCGGTTAAAGAAACCAGAAACATATGTTTATATGTTGTTCCTTGCACAGCACTTAGGATTTCTCCCACTTGTGTACAGGACCCAATCATTACCTAAAGTAACAAACCATTACGACAAAGCGTTGATTGTTTTACACAATAGATAGTTCTCATAGGATATTACAATGTAGATTTCAAACCATAATTGTTTGATAAAGATTTGTTGATTATTATCTATAGATAATTGTTTTCGGACAGCAAAACCATCGAAAAGGCAACATCCGAAAAGGCAGACGAGATATCTTTTAAAATAAAATGGCAATTTTCCTTAAACTACGGTCGTTCATATTCGAAAAGTAATGAATTATTTCAAATCAAGTTAGAAATAATATGGGCAACTACCAAGAAAATAAAAACTTTAGTCTCCATTGAAATTGACAAACTCACATGAACTTATTTTCAGTAGTATAACCGCAAAATTCCACTAATTTGGTTCCAACATTGTAAAGTGTTACATCACCCGTAGAAGCAAAAAGCGATTTATTTACTTACCTACTCTCTTAAAAATGCCTACAATAGCAATGTACTTAGGTATTGTACAGAGTAAATGAAAGTTCTATTTTATGTAGATGAGGACTATAGTCCATCATGTATTCATTAACTTGAATATTTAGCATGCATTTTCTCCTTAATCTGTCTATCTAACCACAAGGGTGTTTAGCACTTAAGGAATAATGTGAGTCCAAGAAAATATACCTAGAATACCTGCTAGCAATTTTCTTTACTCATTGCGGTGTAAACTCATACATCATGACAAGTGCAAGATGTCATTATATGGTAGCTATAGACACAATGTTCTCTAGTTACACAAATATTTTATCTTTCAAGGATTTCAGAACCGAAAAAGGGTAATGAAAAATTAAAAGTGAGTTTAAATATAATTGAGAAAAATTCAATTATAACTCTATCTTATTCTTGTCAATCAATGAGAAGAGATAGGAGTGAGTCTCACTCTTTTATTTTTTTGGCCAGAAAAGAGACTATGTTGTATTCTATTAGAAAACAAACGTCCGTTACGAATTATGTTGCAATTAACACAAAAAGAACATAAAAAGTTTAAGTTTTGTAATTTAGATAATTTAATATACTATAAGAAATTAACTACCCAATTTAATTACTAATAAACTAAGATCCAACATGACCTCTCACTTATTAACCAGAGTACTGACCAGAGATAAACAATAGGGTCATGAGTTAAGCAACGATCTGATATTAATTGCATTTAATGTAACTCTTAGATTTATGAGACTTATGACATTAGTAACTCATATAGTAATGTCAAATGCATATTTCGTCTCATCTTATGCCTCGGGTCCGAGGTTTGACCAGGTAACTCGATTTAAGTCGACCAAAAGAGAACGTGCGAAAATACAAAGGTCTGAACCATGGAAAAAAAATCGCCATGGGTTAGGAAGGCCCTGAGGTCTGACATGAAAAGACAATCCAAATTCCACGATGTTGTTCTAGTTGGCAGCATAGTGACTTAAAACTTCCACATAGGGGTAACACATAATGTGACAAAATCATGTAAAGAAGCATGCAAAACAACTTGTAGCATAAAGTAAGAAAACATTTTGTTAACACATTTTTTGTATAGACATCAATTTTGTTCCAAATGTTCACAGGAATCCTCCATTTTAGACAGCACAAAGAAGGAGAAACAAGGTCCAGCGGAAGCGTATAAACAACCGACTTCTTTGGGGTGCCGTACTACAAACACCCACCTTAAACTTTCTCTTGTTAGTTTTGTCCAAGCAATGGGTGAGCCGTACTTCAATTGACTAATGAAGCAATAGTATGTTTCAGAAACCCCTTTGTAACATTATTTTTATAGTTTCCATATGAATGGATTACAAATATGATCAAACCCTAATATAGTACTCCTACATTTGTCCCCTAAGACACAAAAATTGCCAATAATTCCCCCAGTCACACTGCCGTAGCATGTTTTGGGAGGGAGAAAAATAAAGATCAATTCAACCCATACCTGCGCATATTAAAACTAAAAGCTTCACAAGAAATCCCAAATTTCATAGTTTAATGTCCGTATTGAATTTGTCCAAAAAAACCCCGGTATTTTTTTTTTTTCATGACATTTTTCATTTGTATTCCACCCAAAGCTTCAGCTGCTCTTGTCATTCCTTTACACGTGTGAAACCTTAGATTTTACCTTTGATGCGTCGATTACCTATATTTCAGGATTCCCTAGATGTCCATAATCTGGACTTCCCATTGAGTGTACTTGTTCTGTGTTCATAGAGCAAAGTTAAACGAGACAGAAGAAGCCTTGGACCTTTTTTGTATGTCCCAGCTCACATTATCAATTACCCAAGTGAAAAGTTTCTTAGAAAACAAGATATCGGAAGTCAAAGGTTCGGGGTCAGCCTACACAAGGTCAGAAGTATGCCAAACACATCTACTCACCCATTCATACTGCAATGCACTTTATTTTCAATCATGTTATGCCAACTAAACTCACATCAGAAGCTCCAAATGGCGGGATATTTCAGTAAATTGACCATTTCTTCAAAGAAGCGACAGATATAGCCAGAAATTAAAGGTATTTTAATATACAGGAAAATTTTGGGGTTTGAACTCATGATGTAAAGACTAAAGAGATGACCAAAAATAATCAGACAGCCCCTCTCAAATAATTCACGATGCTTAGGCTACAAGCATAGACAACAACTGTTGGGATTTTATAACTAGTTAACCATTAACAACCACGAGTACGCAGCGGATATGGATCAAGTATGGTGCATATGATTAACACACAATAAATAAACAAAAGGGTAAACAAGAAAACTAACCCTTGAAGACAACAACAAATGCAATGAAACAAAGTGGTTAAATTACCACCTCTACGGTTGCTCACACAACACGTCGAACAAGTACGTCACGATGCTAGTCGTTACTTCACGTCTCTCAAACACCAAGTGTTACTCTTGTTTCTTGAACCGAATATCACAAACAACCCGTGTTTAATACTTGTTCTAGATCCGATCCAAATACCAAGTGATATGCGTTTGGATACGTTCAATGGGTTTAGAAAAGAGAATAGACTAGTAAACTCAAAAATAAGTGTTTATACCTTTGATGCTACCTTTCACGAATGAAAAAAGTAATTCACTTTTGGAATGAACAATTTTGTCTAATCAAAGAGATAGGACTATGCCGTATGTTATATTTGTGGGATCGAGTGAGTGTCAGTTTTATTTCCTTTTTGTGTGGTCCGATTAAATGAGAAGAGGTATGGGAGTTTATATAGCATATCAACCCCAGTTGTAGATCAAGTCAAAAATCTTAAAGATAATCTTCAAGTTTTTAATTTATCACAACTCTTTCTCACTTATCATAAACAAATGGCATTATCTAACATTTGATTCAAAATCTCTTATAGAATCCTCTAAACATTATGCCACTTTTAGGATGGTATTAGAGGTATCGGTTTTGTCCTTTTTAGTCCTTCGGTTCATTATTTAAATAATCGTAGTTTGTTATAAAATTCATAACGGTTAAATAACGGTTATTCTAAATTATTCAGTGAAGATTTTAAACCTTAATAATAAATAATATATATATTAAGTATTTAATTAAAGTACTTCTTCGTGTCTCAACGTGTGTGCCCCATAGGCTCCACATTTCTAGTCGTATAGGTGCTAATCAACTAAAATATTCAACATCTCCACTTGGGCGTTGGAGGTAGCAGACCGTCCCATATCTAACGACGGAAACGTCTCAGCAACATACATTGTTTTTAAAACTAGAATGTAGTAGAACAGTTTCAAAAATATTCTAAGTAATAGCATGGTTATGTATCTTTGCTATATATCCCTTTGTCTCAGTTACGTTAATTGGATAGGATCTAACTCATTCAATATAGTTTAACCATTTTGATTCGCGTTATAGAACTTTACTACAGATATACCAAATCGTAATAAGAATCATCTTGATTACACTTTGGTGTGGCCCAATTATCTGATTAATTCTGGAGAGGCGCCAATGGTCATTCTTACTGCACATCAAGTGGAGGAACAAATTCTTTGTTGAATACAAGTGTTGTGAATGCTGTTTCACATCACTTCCAATAATATAAAAAATAATACAAAAACCTTTTAACTACCATTTTAGGTTAGCGTTTTGACTTAGAATTAAAAATATAGTGTATCCACACCATACCAGAAACTTGTTGTTTTTCAAGTCTAAGGATGACTTAACTAACCACTTTTTCGATATTTTAACTCATGACTAAGGATCCAAAAGTATATAGTCGTGGTTGGGGTGTCCCAATATGCATACCTTATGAATAACATATGAGTTTGGAGGAAACCAGCCATATAATTCAAAGGGAATATACAAACACTACATTTGTCTTATGTAACAATACTTTATATTGTTAAACCGACAATGGACATATTTAGAATGATAAAATCATTCAAGGATTAAACATGCAAATATAGGATAACAATTATTATATGTATGAATAACAAATACCAAGTATCTTTATTTATCAGAAAGTAAAAATTGTCTTACATCCCAATTATCCAAATACTAAAACAGATATGCATGAAACTAATTAGCAAGTTGAAGTCCAATGTTTCTAACATTCTCAATTACTTCTTTACAAGACAGCTAAATAGTTATCTAAGTAAACTTTCAGAATACTTGTTTCAAATTCACAAATTTGTGAAAGATTTGAATGATATGATGAGTGTCGTATGTATATTTGCATACTATTGCAAGAATCATAGTATGAAAATGTGACAGTACCTTTTATGAGGTATTTGAAGTCAACAACATATCTATCTCAGACAGTCATCTTTACAGTTTCTTAAAATGTAAAGTATTCTCATTCTTTAATGTGTATTGCAACAATGTTCTAAGATGAGCATATCTAGTTAGCAGATTTATCATAAATGATGAAATCTTACTATAACTAGAATTGATTGTTCTTTAGCATCATTTGTACACAAACATGCCTTATATAATTCGTAAATATTTATTTTTAACAATCATCTAAATCACTCTCAATTAGATACTATTGTTATCAATCATCTAAACACTCTCAATTATATATTGTTGTTGTTAGCTCATCTTGCTCTTATGCAAAAGTAACAACCAGTCTCATACACAATATAAGATATACATGATGAATCCTTTTGTTAAAAACACAAGGCTTCCATTCATGTATTAGATTGTCTCAAGTGAAATATATCATTTAAGACTTGCTTCAATGATATATTGCATGGTGTTGGACTTAATCACCGCATATGTTTTTCTTAGTAAACATTTATTCCAAGGTTGTTTATTTTATTTCCTAAATTTCCGAGTGAAGTCACATTCCAATCTTAAGGATTCAAATCTAGCTTCAATGGAATGATGCTTTCAACATGTTAGACAACATATAAATTTTAAGGAAAATAAACATAGTGCTCCCACTTGATGTCAGGTATACTCAGGAGTTAATCTATTTAATAAAATCATATTTGATTAAATTAAGTCTCAGCTCCTAGATGCATGATCAATCGCACTCTAGATTCTATTTTATTGTAAACTTTCTAAAGATTATTTAAAACTATTAACCTTTTGTTTACACACCGTCTCGCCCAAAAAGTAATCATAAATAAGAGTTATAAAACTATGTATAAAAATAATCTAGACTCATCAACCCTTTTTGATTACACATCGTCTAGAAGGTAATTATTAAAGAAATGAGTTATGATCCTTAATTCGCCATATGAGAGGATTCAAGAAATATGTATGGACAATTAGTTATCTTTATTATAATTAATACGTGTAGAAAGAATAGATTTAATCATAGTAATTGCTTGAGTAAGATTAATAACTCTTATCATCAGCCAGGTATTAATATGTATCACAATCTTGTCTTTATGCGCCTTTTCTTCAAAAGAAAATCTATTCTAACCCTTATCAGTTTTAACTGTTTGGTAAAAGTCAATCAAGATCCTGACTTGATTTGTCTTTTAAGGACTACATCTTATCCATTCATAGTTTCTAAGTATTTTCAGATCCAAAGATGTGATAATCCAATTTATTAGTTAAAGGTTTATCATGTACCCTCTAACTTATATTCTCAGCATGATATAAAAATATCACTCCATTGTTGAGGCATCCTTACGGAATTATGAATGAGAGTACATTATATTTTGAGTTGACGATTTTCATGTTTTTAACCTTAGTAATGACATCAACAAGAGAATTCTATAGGTTATGTAATTATTCTTGAATATCTCTCAAGATTATAGATGCTCCACTTACTTTTGTAAGAAGAGATAATTCTTTGAATACTAGTAATTTAAGCAACTAAATAAATATTGTTCTTAATTGGGTCAAAAAAATATTTTTACAGTTCTCGGTTCTAGCTTGTTATTAATATGCTTCATACGATTTTTAACCAATTTTAGAACTCACTCATGGACTAAATGGATTCCAGCGCCTTTATACTAATAGGATATATGTCTTGAATACCTTCTAGGTTGAAACTATATCGAGTGTATCCATGACACACGCAAAATTATAACCTTGATAGATTTTGAAGGTAGAGCAATTAAAGTTATCTGAAATCAAACAATATGAATATAGTTTGTTTCAACACAATAGACATACCATAATAGTGTGGTATTCTATGAGTATTGGAATTGTGAGACTCCATCAGAATTCTTTAGATAACTTAATTCTCTTTGGATCAAATACTTGTCAACTGGGTCGAGCCAAATTGAATACATAGTATTTAACAACCAAATGCATGCTATAATGTCTACTTCTTGAATAAGTACATTAACTCCATGTTTATGTGTTCACAAGAAGACATAACAGTTCAAGAATTCTTTGATCATGTGTTTATAAGAAAACAAAAACTGTAAAGTTACATTATATGTCGTTGATCATTCAAGGACATTATGTTTATTTGTCAACAAGAAGACTTAACAATGTTACTACTATTTAGTTATAAGTCATTGACAAATTCAAGGACTTTATAGTTATGTCTCTTAAAACAAGTACATAATTTTACTAACTAAGTAATTATGAACGCTAACTTTGAGTTTTTTAGTCGTAATTTCAAGTTAATTTTATACTTCATAATTATGATTATATAATCAAACCATAATTATATTGTCTAAATCATATAGTCAATAAGTTGAAGTATCTTTATATTATATCTTGCTTTCTATTGTATCAATAGGGCAACAAACATCTTGTGTGATTAAGTCTTAGTAGATTTATTAGCTTTCTTACCTTGTGGTCAAGAAAAACTAATTAATCATATTGTTATATGTTGTTCTTTGCACACACTTAGGATTTCTCCCACTTGTGTACGGGACAACATTACCTAAAGTAGGCAAACCATACGACAAGCGTTCGATTGTTTAAACCATATGATCGGGTCATAGATTTTACAAGTTGCATTTCACTCCATAATGTTGATATAGGAATTGTGGATAATTTTTCTCATAGATAACGTTTCGGAAAGCAAACATCGGAAAGGCAACAATTGTTATCTTATAAAATAAAATCCAATTTTCCTTAAAACCATGGTCGTTCATATTCGGAAAGTAATGAAATTATTTCAAAGCAAGCTAGAAATAATATGGGTAACTAACAAGGAATTGAATCTTGTAGCTCCCACTGAAATTGACAACCTCACATGAATGTTATTTCAGTTATAAAACGCAAAGCTCCCACTGGATTTGTCAACATTGTAAGTGTTACATCACCAGTAGAAAGCAAATAGCGATTTATTTACTTTCCTACTCTCTTAGAATGCCTACAAGTAGCAATGTACTTAGGTATTGTACAGAGTATATGAAGTTCTACTTATGTAGATGAGGGACTAGCCATCATGTATTCATTAACTTGAATATTTAGCATGCATTTCCTCCTTAATCTGTCTGTCTAACCACAAGGGTGTTTAGCACTATAAGGAATGAATCGAGTCCAAGAAAATTTACCTAGAAGACCTGCTAGCAATTTTCTTTACTCATTGCGGTTAAACTCATACATCGTGACAAGTGCAAGATGTCATTATTTGGTAGCTATAGACACAATGTTCTCTAGTTACACAAATATTTTATCTTTCAAGGATTTCAGAACCGAAAAAGGGTAATGAAAAATTGAAAGTGAGTTTAAATATAATTGAGAAAAATTCAATTATAACTCTATCTTATTCTTGTCAATCAATGAGAAGAGATAGGAGTGAGTCTCACTCTTTTTGCCAGAAAAGAGACTATGTTTGTATTCTATGAGAAAACAAACGTCCGTTTACGAATTATGTTGCAATTAACACAATAGAACATAAAAAGTTTAATTTTGTATTTTAGATAATTAATTTCTTAAAAGAATTAACTACCCAATTAATTACTAATAAGACTAAGATCCAACTTGACCTCTCACTTATTAACCAGAGGTCTGACCAGTGAGAAAACAAGTAGGGCAAGAGGTAAGCAACGAGCGTTAATTGCATTTAATGCAACTCTTAGATTTATGAGACTTATGACATTAATAACTCATATAGTAATGCCAAATGCATATTTCGTCTCATCTTATGCCTCGGGTCCGAGGTCTGATCAGGTAACTCGATTTAAGTCGACCAAAAGAGAACGTGCGAAAATTAACAAAGGTCTGACCAATGGAAAAAAATCGCCATGGGTTGGAAAGGCCCTGAGGTCTGACAGAGAAGACAATCCAAATGCACGTGTTCTTCATTTGGCTGGCATAGACTTAAAACTTCACATAGGGGTATACACATAAATGTGACAAAATCATGTATAAGAAGCATGCAAAACAACTTGTAGCATAAAGTTAAGAAAACATTTTGTTAACCTTTTTGTTATAGACATCATTTTGTCAAATGTTCACGGTAGCTCCATTTTAGACGCACAAAGAAGCGGAGAAACAGGTCAGCGCGAAGCGTATTAAAAACCTGACTTCTTTTGGGGTGCCGTAGCTACACCCACCTTAAACTTCTCTTGTAGTTTGTCCAACAATGGGTGAGCCGTACTTCCAATTGACTAATGATGCTATTGTATGTTAAGAAACCCCTTTTGTTAACATTAGTTTTATAGTTTCCAATATGATGGGATTACAAATATGATCAAACCCTATATTGTACTCCTACATGTGTCCGAAGACACAAGTAATTCCAATAATTCCCTCACATGCCGTAGCATGTAGTGGGGTGGGAGAAAATTAAAGATCAATTCAACCCCATACTGCGCATATAAAACTAAAGCTTCACCAAAAACCCCGGTTTCGCAAATAACACATAGCTGGTCACAAGGAGTATGCTTACGTGTGTAATAATAGACATGTTAAATCCAAATTTCTCTATAATTATAGGTCCGTTTTTAAGAGTTTCATAAAGTCTATTTTGCAAATATTGACTAGACACATGGCATATCACATATAAGCAATTAAAACAGACAGAAAATTGGAGTAAAATTGAAGACAAACTCTTGTATAGAAAGCAGTAATCATATAATGCCTCGAGTTCTCAAAAGAGTCTTCCCCAATTGGAGAACCATAAGACTCTCACTAGGTTTTCTGCTAAAGTACCTAGATCGCCACATTCATCATATAGCATGATTGCGTGAGTCTTAAGGCCGAGATAAAACAAGAATAGAATAACATGGCAGCTTAATTAACTTTTAATTTTAATCTATTCTTCTTTTTATCAAGTTAACATTTGTGTTGAATCTAGGTGTTTATTCATTATTTATGGCAAGTATTGCATATAATTGCCATAATTTTCAAACAAAACAATAAATAAACAAGATTTCATGCAGCCCTAGCGTGTTTAATTATGTGTGTAACCTATAAAAACACCAAACGAGTTGGCTCGTGATACCACTGTTGGGATTTTATAACTAGTTAACCATTAACAACCACGAGTACGCAGCGGATATGGATCAAGTATGGTGCATATGATTAACACACAATAAATAAACAAAAGGGTAAACAAGAAAACTAACCCTTGAAGACAACAACAAATGCAATGAAACAAAGTGGTTAAATTACCACCTCTACGGTTGCTCACACAACACGTCGAACAAGTACGTCACGATGCTAGTCGTTACTTCACGTCTCTCAAACACCAAGTGTTACTCTTGTTTCTTGAACCGAATATCACAAACAACCCGTGTTTAATACTTGTTCTAGATTCGATCCAAATACCAAGTGGTATGCGTTTGGATGGAACCAAGAAACAAAAAAAAAGAGAAAACCCAAAGCCAAACAACCACAGGACTCAAACCTGGGTCTGTGAGTTATGAGAACAACAACACAACCATTGGACTACATGTCCTTTGTTGTATAATGGTGAACACAGAAACATAAAAGTAAACTAAACTGTATGCATGAGCAATCATGCATACGAATTATATCATTATCCATGTATGTGGTACTTATACATTAACATGCATACATGATATTATTTAAATACTTCATGCGTATGGTTTCTATGGTTTTGTTGTCGTGTGATTTTGTTTTGTGTGTGACTTTTTGAATCGGACGACCTTATGAGAAGAGGTATGGGGTGTTTAAATAACACCTCAACCCTTAGTTGTAGATAACTCTAAAACTTTGAAGATAAACTTCAAGTCTTAAGCTTATCACAACTCTTTCATCTTATCCTAAACACTCATCATTATCACTATAATGTTCACACAAATCCCTTTCTAAAATCCTTCAAAATCTGCCACTTTTGGGAGGAGGACAAAGGTTTCCATTTCGACATTTTAACCCCTTCTCTTTTTATTTATTTAACGGATATATAAAGTTAGTTAAGCGTCCAACGGAAACTAACGACCGTTTAAATATATTTCGTGAAACATATTATATATTTAATAAATATAAACGAGTTACATATATTAAATATATAATAAACGTACTCTTCGTGTCTTAACGTGTGTGCCCCCAATAGGCTCACACATTTCTAGTCGTATAGGTGCGTATCCAACTACCATAATCCAACAGCTAACTACTCACAGTATATATTACATAATCTACAGTTGCGAACAATGTCGGAAACTGCTGAAATGATACATTATTGTAGGGCACAGAGTGCGAGTGCCGATTATTGCAGTCTACTCAATTTACATCAAGTAACTGTGAAACATAAAAACAAGAACAAAAAGACAATTTTACAAATACATAATACTGTATACAGATGACTGATGCCGAGCAAACTGGAAACATCGCATGATCCACAACTAGCTAACCTCAATACATGTAGTCACCATCGGTGAAGGAACTGTTGCCTCTGTACTGGACTCCATTGCCAGACTGCAAAAAAGGAGACCCGTAAATATTATATTAACATTCAAACTTTCTATCCTGGCAAGATTAGTGGGTTAGATCGGGTCAATTCTATTATCAATAATTGTTTAATTTTATTCTTTTTTTGAAGATTAATCCTTTAATTATCGTTACAAAACCAAATTTGCTACTACAATAATAGCGTAAATATTAACAAATAATGGCTTGGGATGTTCAAAACATTTAAATATAGACTTATCCATTTGACTTGCTGTATTTATAGCTAAATATTTTTAACTGAACGGCGCTGTGAAGATTAAAACATAACCCAAAGCAACTATTTTATCAAAAGTCCATCATTATTTTCCCATTCTACTATATATGTTTGTGACAAGAGAAAGATGCATACAGGTTGAACGAAGTCCTGAAAAGAAACGGAGCCGTAATCTTCAGCGTAATTTTGAGCACCAACTGAGATGTCATCATGTGGGGTATAAACGTCCTTTTTAATGTCATCCTGCGAGGCAAAAACGACTTTTTTCCCCGGGACATGCCAGAGGTTAACAGTCTGGTTTCCGGTGTAGAAAGGTCGAACATAGTGCTGATATACATATGTAGCACCACTAAATTGTGGCATAACTAACCAACACGTGATAATAAGCTTTGCATATGACCAGAACGGGACCCTGCCAAGTGATAAAAAAAGTCAGACGTTGGTTCAACATAATTAAGGTAATATTTTTTTTTCACTATCAATTTTTATAAAGTAAGAAATTAAAAGATTGTAAAACTACATAATCTGGGCAACCTTAAACTTTTGACTCATCTCCTATGTAGTTACTTTTTTTTTTAGTTTTACCGGAATTAACCTATTTTTCACATAATTCTGTTAAGTGTTAGATAGGATCGCAAAAGATGTTACCATTCAACAAGCGAGTAAAAGGTGAGCTCAAAAAGAGTGATCATAGAATACAAGACCCAATATGTAAGCCATTGTTGATCATCAGTAACATTTCTAGTCTCAATTGCTCTTATCGAGGCATATCTGTAGGAAAAGCAAACAAAAGAGTAAATATCGCGCAATTAAGGTGCATATAGTTGCCACAATTTGTCATTCTTCACTCTATTTCACACAAAGAAAACACTGTCTTTTATGTCAATTCTAGTGTTATTAGGTTAATTTCCCGATCTGTGTAATACTCGATACATGCGTATAATCAAGGGTACCAAGTGATACAAGTGTATAACCAAGGATACAAGTTCGTAGTGAAATTTTTTAATACCAAAATTGCAACATTACTCTCTTTAAGCATGTAAGTCATTACATACTTCACATTAGGTTCACGATATTGGCCGTCATACAAACATAAGTTCTGTTTACATGTGTTTTTACCAAAAAGCAACTACATTATCACCAAGTTCGAATTTCACAAATTTGAAAGGGAACATAGGACTAGGAGTATCTATTGAATTGCACCAAGCCAATGGAGGTAATTACTTCTTTTTCCCCTATCTTTTGCATCTTACCTAGAAAAAATATATTCATCAAACACATACACATACAAGACTACAAGAGTAAGGGAGTGTTCACGATTTCTGATAGAATGAATAAGATATCAAAAGACCAATAAGATCATAAGAAAAGGATATTTAATACAAAATGTTTCTAACTTTTAACATAATTCTTTAGCTTGCATCGATGAATATGATCAATCCAAACTCTTTTTTTAAGATACACCAAGTGTCTAATCTTTCTATGTGTATCACTGTTGACGTTACACCGGTCCTCTTGGTACACACAATAGAGATATTAGTTAGTACTAGAATGGTACCCGCGCAAAGCAGCGGTTTCGGGAGCATTAAAAATAAAATAACTAATAATTAATAAAAATATATTAAAATGAATGTTGAATTAAAGAGCACAAAATTTTAGAAAATATGTGAAATTAATTCATAAAAAAAATAAATAAAAAGATATTTCAATTTAAAAATAAAAGTGATTTTTAGTTAAGAAGTGACACATGTCACATAACAAAAAGTTGTTATAAAAAGTTGTTGGATGAATGTGTTTGTTGTTAAAAGGGATATTTTTATATAAATCTATAAAAAGAAAGGGAAAAATATGAATTTTCATACTTTCAGACTTTATAAATATATAAATATAGAAGGTCCCAAATGCTTTATAATGTAGTATAAATAGTATGCAAAATCTTCCTGTGTGTCTTATTGTCGTGACACCGGTCATTTAGTACACACAATAAAGATATGAGTTAGTTTCATGTATTTTGATTAGATCATATAGACATATAGTACACACAATCAAAAGATTTATACAGTCGTGTATTTAATAGGAAAGAAACTAGATTAATATACACATGAAAATTTTGCGGCAATATATTTTGAACTACTTATAACATATATCCACTTCTTATTATTAAAATTGATAATAACTTAAGTGACATGAACCTAACAACATTATACAGTGTAACCGATAAGTAAGCTGACATGTTATGTACCTAAAAATAAAAATATGGAAGCAAAGCAAGAGAGATAGGAGCAAGTGGAAACTTACAGAGGATAAGCCAAACTAACAAGAGGCCTGCATGAAAATAAAAAGTTACTCCAACTCAGCTACTTTTGCTATTAGCCAATACAAAAAAAATTATACTCGTACTAAACAACTTATTTACAGAAACAGTTTATAGTATCATAACAGCATGCTATAACTAGCACTAATGGGGCGTTTGGGTTGGCCTATATATTGTATTTGGAAAACATTTTAGCTCACTTTTCCACAACGTATGAGGTAATCAACTTAATTAAGCTTATACTTTATTTAAGTCCAAAAGCTCATGCTAATAAGTTTATAAGCAAAAAAGTTAGGCTTATGAGGTTTTTTCAGACTCAAAAAGTACATACCAACTTATTTCAAACAGGCATAAACATTAAGCTAAATAAGTTGTTTGGTACACTAGCTAGTTTAATAACATTATTATAAATAGATGCATATAAATTTTGTACCCAGCAAGAACATCAAGGTTTTGAGCAATGAGCAGTAACAAATCTCCAGCTGCAGCTCCAGGTTTCCCCATTTTACCAAACAAAATGTATCAATTATTTTAAAAGAAAGTGATAGATGATCTAGAACAATATATCGAAGTTCAGTATTCAGTTTAGTTTCTTGTTGTTTTTGGCATTATTAATGTAGATACTAAATACGAGGCAAGTGATAAGTCGGCAGAAGAGAGGAGAGTGGGACAGGTGTTAGTTGTTTGTCACAACCATATAATTCAACGTGGGGTAACCTTTTTTATCTCTCCTTTTACACATTTTATCGACATCAAATACTTTTTAATTTTCAAATCTTTTATTTTATATTTAATATTTTTCTTTAATAACTTTATCTATTTTATTATATCTATATATTAAAAACCGGAAATCGGTTT